>JAQHUG010000051.1:4283757-4313873 GCA_028555095.1 Dicrostonyx torquatus | reverse complement strand
GGGGCTGGGAGCCAAGGTGCTGGGAACACAACCCACACCTCTCCCTTAATTACAACAATTTTCTAGCCGGTGGACAGGTATTTTAGGTAAACAGTGTCTTTAGCAGCAATGAGAAAAGACAATGTAAAGTTAACAAGTAAAATAATTTATATATTCTATTTTTTGGTCTTAAATTTATTAAGGGCCACTACAGGAAGAGAATAAAGAACCCGAGATTAGCCATAGGGAGGGAGGGATGGAGAGATTGGTTGATTTATCAGAGTTTCTCAGTAGGAAAAATTAGTTTGGAAAGTGAGTTCTGTGTTGAGATACCTCTGAGCACTTCATGAACAGTGTTAGGATTCCTAGAGCCAGTGAGGTTTGTGGGGTGTGGACAGAGGCCCTGTGATCTCTGTTTGCCATAATGGGAAATATTCAGGGGCTCTGACTGATATCATTAGTGTTAGTGAAAAGAGTTTTCTTTAAAATTCCTAAAGAATAAGAGAGACAGATAAGAAGTCTCAGTGGGTGAGGTGCTTTCTGTGTAAACCCCAAGACATGATTTCAGATGCCCAATATCCATGTAAAAGTCAGGTAAAAAATATACCTAACACCAGTGTTTAGAATTAGCCTCAGCCAGATATCAGGGGAAAATAGACAGTAAGGACAACTGAAATAGTGAACCCCAGGTTTAGAGAGTGATTCTGTTCTAAAATGTAGGTGGAGATTGACAGAGAAAGATGATGGAGGTTGAACTTTGGCTTCCCTAATAAGAGGTGAGGGCAAACTGTACACACATGTGAAAACACACTCATTGTGTAAAAAACACACACATACCCGAAACAAAAATAAAATCCTAATGAACCTTACCTCCAGACTTTAACACCCCTACCCACCCCTGCCTCTTGTCCCTTGTAAGTCTAGACCTCCTCAACAGTAATGATTCCTGCAACTTCACCATTTTTCTTCCTCTGCCCACAACTAAGCCCCTTCAGCTTTAGCTGGAAAGCTTTTATAGTTTTTCTACCATTCTTTTATGCATACATCAGTTTCACCATTCCAAGACTTTAAGAAAAAATAACTGATTGATTAACAACTTCTGAGAATTGTTTGCTATTTTTTTCTGAGCAAGAAGCAGAATCTAACCATCTCTCCTTGAGTGGACTGGCTTTAGAGATCGAATACCAATAGGAGCAAAACAGAGGAGATTGTCTGGAATTCGGAGTGTATCATAATAAGCCTTGAAGCTCTTCATGAACCTCCCGACTCTTTTTCTTTCATACCTTGAGCATCCCTATAAGAAATATGGCTATCAAGCTGAAAGTAGAAGAGAGACTCTCGTACCAAAGGGAGAGGCTGTGTTGAAAGTGAGTCTCTCATCTCTAGTCTTCTTTATAAAGGTGCCAACTGTATGAATCATCATTTTGGGCACTCAAAACTGTGGTCTAAGAATGTGTGGTGACCTCCACAACCTGCAACAATGGAGATTCAATTTCAGATTAAGGAAGAGGGCAGAGAATAGGCAAGTGAAAAGAAAACTGCACTTGAAAAATCAGGTATGAAACCTAGTGGGCAGCAGTTACTTAAGAAACAAATGGAGTTTTCAGTACAGCTAAAAAAAGGATGGGCTGCTCCTTGCTCCTCACCTCCTTTACTCTTCATTCAATAACCTCATGGTAAGCAAGGGCTGGAAGAACGAGAAGCAAATAAATAGTCTTAAAATAACTCCTAGCAAATGCCATCTTGATTGTCCAGCTTGAGCTGTAATAAGATGGTGATATGTAGTACATATCTGTTCCCTCTGTCATCTATTGATGGCTAAAATGAAATGGAATGCATGCCTGTGAGGAAAAGAGAACTCTTGAATCAGGTAGATACCTAAAGTTATTTGGGGGAAAAAAGGAATCTCTTTCTAAGGACAGCAGTATGAGTGTTCAGTAATGACATGTGGCTTTGAACTTACACTTACACACTAACATATAGATGTTATGTGCTATTTTCTGTGCCTGTAGACTGAGGAATACTTGAGTAAGGAGACAATCGAGTTACAGAGTTGTGGAGAAGAGATATAATGGCTATTTTCTAGGGAGTGCTGCTAAAACTCGGAGTACTGGCTTTTTGGGATCCTATTCTCTTTGGATGATACCTTGCTCAGCCTAGATATAGTAGGGAGAGCCTTGGACCTTACACAAAGCAATGTACCTTATCCTCTCTGAGGATTAGATGAGGGTGGGGTGGGTGGGTGTGTGGAAGGAATGGGAGGATGGGAGGGAGTGGGAACTTGGATTAGTATTTTTTTAAAAACAATCTAATAAATTAAACAAAAAGAAAAAAGAAAAAAAAACCTGGAGCTGGAACAGGCACAGAGGGGTTAATTCACCCAGGGGAATCCATGCAATGTCATGGACTGAAACAACAGAACAAGCAATTTGTAAATGACTTGGTCTATGGTATTGAAAACTGTAAGAAATGACAAAGACCCTGCTAGCACCATGAATCTAGAAAACACCCTGCTTCTCACCCTTTTCCTCATTTGAGTCAGTTCACAGACTCTTTTTAAGGTGTATAAGTTTCCTATTTGACTAACAGTCATATTACCTCTTAAAAATTTACGTAATTAACTTATATTAGTGCTTAATTTGTATGAACATCTTAGTTTAATTTTATCTCAATTTTCTTCAAAGAAGATTCATGTTCTATACCGCTCATTTCCAACAGTTTCTTGCCCAACAATGAAAACACACCATGCATCTGTAACTACTTTATTACATTGATGGAATACAAAGACTAAACAGGATGTGGATATTCTTGCCAACACTGCCATCAATCAGAAATCCTTTTTTTCTCCCCTGGATAATATCACTGGAAGATAATGGTTTCTGTTTTCCATTCACTTTTGAATATTCCAGCATTCCTTATTTGTAATTCTATGTTTAAGTAGTACAAAATAAACACATAAATAATCAGACACGTATGTTTTAATCACTCCACAATCTTCTAATAACACAAATAAGGAGAGAAAATAAAACCTATTGCTCATGTTTATCACATACCAAGGAAAGATCAGTACTACAAACGTCAATTTACATGAAAATGTGGTAATAAACATCTGAAACCAGTAGAAACAAGTTCAAGCCCCACCAAAACAAAACAAACAACAGCAACAACAAACCCCGAGGATTCATTTAGGCATTAAAACCCAGGAATTTCTGACTAAAAGAAGAAATACAGGAGAATTCAGGATTGAAAACAAAAAAGGTAACAGAATCAAAGGAATGAAGGAACAGAGAAAACAAATCCATGATTAAGTAAGGGAAGTGCTGTTTTAAATTAACCACTGTGAATGGGGAGAAACAAAAGCAGTCACTGGCATGGGGTGTCAGCATATAGATCAGCCCCTAATTCTCAGATAACTACAGAACAATCCTCTACTTATTATCCCAAGATAGCTAAAAGGGGGAAGCAATTACCTCATCTGATATTTCACCAGCTTTCCAATGCAGGTGAATGTGACTTAAAAAATTGTCAAGTTATCTTACGATAAAAATTTCCCATGTATTTAAATTTCTACTTGACTACACATAAATTTTAAAATGTTTTTAGTTTTATTGAGAATTTCATATATGTATACAAAATATTTTTATATTTATCCCCCATTTCTCTTCAACCTTCACATCTTCCCAACTCCTTGTCTTCTTCCTTTTATTTTTAAATAGCCACTGAGTCTAATAAGAACTGACCTGTGCATGTTGGTGTAAGGCCACTACCTAGCGCAGTGGTTCTTAACTTTCCTAATACTGTGACCCCTTAATATAGTTCCTTATGATATGGTGGCTCCCAACCTGAAAAGTATTTCCATCGCTACTTCATAACTGTAATTTTGCTACTGTTATGAGTCAGAATTTAAGTATCTGATATGTGTAGTTGGTCTTAGGTGACCCTTCTGAAAGGGTTGTTTGACCCACACATTGAGAACATCTTCCCTATAGCATGACCAATCTACCAGAAGATACCCCCCCCAAAGAAAAATTACTTTTCCTCCTCTAGCAGCCATTAACTGCCAAGAACGACTCGGGTATGGCTAGAACCTTATGTGATTTTCTCTCATTCACACTGGCATGTTGACTAGTTAGGTTTATACAGGTCTTGTACAGAGGCATCTATAGCTGTGGGGTGATCATGGGTGCTGTAGTCCTGTTGTGTCCAAGAGACACAATTTAACAGCTATCCTCCCTGACATCTAGCTCTTACAATTTGTGCATAATGTTTCCTGAGCCTAGTGGGGATAATGTGTGATATAGATGTCCAATTTATAGCTCATCACTTCAAAGACACTTATTCTCTGCACTTCGAGGAGTACTAGGACTCTGTTTAACCTCTATCCATTGCAAACAAAAAACATTTTAATGATTGAGATGCACTAAGATTGGGTTAAAAGACACTCATTAATAAGGCCATTTGATACTATGTTCATTTAGCAAAATAATAGTAGTAGTACTCTTCCAGGGTCTAAGGCTTCTCAAGTCCTTGTCCCATGCTGAATTTGGCTTCTTGGTTCTCTAACTTAGTTTTTTGAGTTCTTCATATGTTCTAAACCTTAATCCACTGCCAGATGTATTATTACTGGCAAAGACTTTATAGAGCTGAGAATATATAGTCTGCAGGAGAATTCTGGCATTAGAAAATTTAGTGAAGTAACCCACTTTTTAAAAGAAAAGCACCATATGTCTTTTCTCATAAGCAGATCTTAGCTGCTAAATTTTATGGATGTGCATTTAAGTGGGTGTCAGTGTAAAATGAAGAACCCAGAGAGAGCCTCAAGTTAGGGTAGAGAAGTAGTCTTTAATGGAACTGTAGTAAAACTTGTTATACAAAAATGTAAGGGGAAATTCTTGTATGTATGTCCAAATGGGGATGGGTTAGGGGGAGGATGAAAATGAGGGGAGGATAGTATTAATATGAACTACAGCTGTATGAAAAGCCAGAATGTTCCCAATAATGGGTATATTAATCAAACTAAGCTAGGAAAAATTATGAAATGGCTTAGAGAGAAGTACCCTACATGGACAGATAAATCTGTTCCCAGAAACCATAAGTTGTGAAATCAAAATCTTGGCACGATGGGTGGGTTACTTATTTATAAAGTGATCAGTTAAGGAAACCTTTGAGACTCCTAAATAGTGCAGACATTTGCCATGAATACTGGTTGTCCAAAGGATACCTCACTATTGCTGAAGACATCACATATTTTCATTTCAGACACAGAGAAAAAAATTCACAACTGGAATGGAAGCCTCTTCCCTACTGGTTATTTCTCGTTACTATGCTGATTTCTTTGGGATAATGGTCATCAAAGGTCTTACTCAGCTGTGATTCTGAAGGCTACACTAATGTTTGGCAAGGCAAGATGTGTCCACCAGTTTAATAGTGGTAAATCAGTAATGGGAGCAACCAACTGGTCTTGCAGTAGATTTGAGAATTGCTTCATAGACACAGGAGGGAATCCACATCTGATATGACAAACCTAGCCGAAATCTCATGATTGGGGAGGTCAGAGTCCCAATGAAGAAGCTACTCCTACTTCCTTTCTGATTTTTGTTTGTTTGTTTGTTTGTTTTGCTAAATGAATATTTAGCTAATTAATTAATTGCATTCATACTAATAGTTCAATGCTACCATCAGCTTTGATTAGAGAAGTTCTTTTTTGCAGAAGTCAGTGGTAACTACAAAGACTTATAACTGGTCAACTGTCAAGTTCTTTGATGAGTTTTGAATCTCTGTAGGTACCTCCTGACCTGTGATAACCTCCCTCCTAGGCTCAGGAAACATCACAGAAGAATGGCTAGAAAGATTATACAACCTGGAGGAGGGAGTGGAGAGATGTAGCAAACTGTCTATGAACAGGGTATTTCATATGTTTTTGATTTCATAGAATATGGGGATTACAGGTACAAGACATGTAAAAGAATTGGTTTATAAATACATTATGGGAGGGAGGTATGAGCCTCCCAAAATGCCTACCTGCAGATAATGACAATTACTGGGTAAGGGACCATCAAGTCCCACCCCTCCCTGAGGATTTGCAATCAGTTAATAGTCACTGTGGGATGGAAAAACATTTATTTGCACCAGTGGTGCAGCCACTGGTGTGGTGCCTATGCTGTTGTAAATAAATTTTCCTCAGAACCCTCTCTAAGTAGTCCTAATGAAACCATTAGATCATCAAAATAAATGAAGATGACAGTAGAAGAGGAAATAGGTGGAAAAAGGAAATGAATCAGCCAGAGCAGGAAGAGAACAAGAGATGTAGTAGGGAGAGTATGATGACAATACATTATATATGTGATATGTATTATTGTGTATATATAGTATAGATATATGTGTATGTATATATAATACATACATATACACATATTAGAAAATATATGTAATGTATTTTTCATATACATATTTCATAATGAAACCAATTTATATATAATAAACCTATAAAATATAAATGAAAATATTCTGTTTTCTCAGTTTCTTCCTTGTGGATTAAATTTCAGCACATATTTAAACCATACCCAAGCCATGAGTAACATATATTGATAACTTTAAAAAATATTGCTTGGCAAAAATTAAAGCGGTCCTAAATAAATGAAGACTTTTACCATGTTTATGAATCAAAAGACAAATGGCATTAAATATGCCAGCTTCCCCACAAAGAAATCTCTAGATTCAAAACAACATCAATGAAAACCACAGCTAACCTTGGTAAAAAGTGACAGGAAGTTTCAAAACTTAAAGAGGAAATAAAAAAATAGCACTGAAAGAGCATATCTGGAAAACATAGTTAACATTCAACACATTTCAAAGATTGTTTGATAGAAACAACCAAAAAAACTCGGAAATGGGCAATTATGTAAAATGTACAAACCTCTAATGTAATGTGTAAGTTTTAAGCTGGCTGGAAGTGTGCAGTTACTACAAAACTGCAAAACCAAGCATATTAAAAAATATCAGCACGAGACTAAGATTTTTCAGATGAAACCACAAAGGTTAGAACCATAAAGTTACAAAAATAAATTTTATCAACCCTTTAAAATTGTGATCATCATAAAAGATCAAGCTTAAGATTAAAAGAAAATGCACAAAAACATTCCATAAGAATTACTAAGGTCATATCACTAAATAAAGAGGGTTCTGTCTTCCTGTAAGACTGGGGGAACTTGCAGAGAGAAAAGAGATAAAGTTACAGGAATGGCTAGTAAGTACATTAATTGCTTACCCCCATTAGTTAGTAGAGACCGTGTATGGCTAGATCTAAATTTGATCTATTAGAATAGCTAGATCTAAAGAGACTGAACATGCTTATACTATGGAGGATGAGGAAAAGCACAATTCTTGCTTACTACTATTGTCAAAGCTGGGGTTGTTAGGAATAAAAACCATACAATAGTTATTTCGATATTTTTATAGTCATATATGAACAACGTATCATTTACGCATGGAATACACAGATGTAATTTCAGGAATAAATGCAAAATCAAAATAGCCAAAATGAAACACCTTTATGATTTTGAAGTATGTAAAATGAAATATCTAATGAAAATGAAAATAGTTGGAGCATATTAAAATCAGTTAAAATGAGGGATAATAGAAGTAAAGATAAGAAAATGTATTGTAACTAGTGAGGAATTCTTGAACACAGTATGCCAAAATATCTTCAAAACAATAAAAGATAGACAACTATTATAAATTAGCTAAAAGGGCTCAGAGATAGCTCAGTGGTTAAGAGCATGCATTGCTTTAGAGAGCACCCATGTTGGGAAGTTTAAAATTGCTGTACCTTCATCTCCAGTGGTATTTCATAACTTTGACCTGCATGCGTATTCTTACACATCCACATACATCCACATCACAGACAAACGCAAAGCCCCATAATTTATATCTTTGGGGCTAGAGAGAGACGGTATATGTGGATGTGGGTTAAAAAATGGATACTTTCATTGGGATTATTATTCGGGAATTTCATGGTATGTGTGAACAGTCCTATCCGGATGTGTTCAGTAAGGAAATTAATAGATCTTTGCATGTATGACCCATACACACCCCCGTGTATACGATGCACTCTGATTACATATCTATGAAAATGAAAATTAGAAGGAAACTAGAATCCTAACAAAATCAAAACTCATTGTTCTGAGCAATGGCAGCTCAGCTCAAATGCTGGAATAGTGAGTTCCTATCCCATGTTTTACAGAACACTTAAAGGCCCTAATCCTGCATTCTGCTCTTCTATGCATGAAAGGAACAAGGCTGGTGTAGCATTAAGTTAGAATTTAAGTTTTTTAAAGCTAGAACAACTCATTACAATATTTTTCATAAAATTACTTTGAAAATACAAAAAATAAAAATGAGGAAAACGAGGAAGATGGACTGCTCTTCAGTGAGTGTTTTGGCCACAGTTAGTTTCCATGCAGCCAAGGCAAGCTCAGGGACTGTGACGGTGTTAGATTCCTGATCCAAACTGAGTTACAGACAGTTGTGAACTGCCATGTGGATGCTTGGGAGTGTTTGAACTCGGGTCCTCTGGAAAGGCAGCCAGTGCTCTTAACCGTTGAGCCAACTCTCCAGCCCAGGACTGTTGGATTTTAAGCACACACTAACTCTATCAGTTTGTTAAACTTGCCATATGCAAGGAACAGAGGACTAACACAGGAAAATAAGTTCCTAAAAGGTGGAGGCTAGCCACCCAAGGTCAATGTGGGAATAGATGTTTCTTTGGAGAAATTAGGTTTCATCGCGGTTTGATGATTTCTGTACTCATCCCCATTTGGATGCAGTCATCTCTGTGTGTACATCTGCATCTTTTTCCTAACTTCTTGTCATATTGGATGGGTGCCCACACTAATGACTTCATCTGACCTTTATCACCTCCTTAAAGATTTCCCCTCAAAATACAACTGCATTTTTATTGAAAATGGACTTATTTTCATGCAATATGTTCTTGTAACTGTTTCCCTTCCACAACTCCTCTGAGATCCTCACCACTTCCCTCCCATCCAAATCTATACCTTTTACAAACAAGCATCTAGAGAATAGTAATAAAACAAAATAAGATAAAAAGACAGACAAATAATATAGGACAAAACAAATAAACAGTAGAAAAAGAGCCAAAGCACAAAAAGTTATATAGACACAGACACACGTTTGCACACACGGTGTTCCCTTTTAAACATAAAACTAGCAGCCATAGTATATAGTATATACATAAAAAATATTTAATGTTAAAAAAATGTCTTAACAAAATTTTGAGACAAAGAACCTCCAAAGATGCCACTGATTTATTGTGTGTTGACTATCTATTGCTAGGCACGAGTGGTTTGTATCTCCAATGAGCTTCTGTTGAGAAAACTAATTTTTTCTTTTGTGAACTATTATTAGTTGGAGATAGTTTCTGGATTATGGTTCTGGGACACATGTCCACCTCTTCCTTTCAGAACTAGGACCCAATCTAGTGCAGGCACATGTAGGCCCTGTACATGATGTCACGGTCTAAGTTCATATGTGCTCAGGCTCTGCTGTGTTTAGAGGACCTTGTTTCCTTGGTGTACACCTTCCCTTCTCTGAGCCTTGAGAAGAGGATTTTTATAGACTTATCTATTTTAGGAAGGATTATTTCAGGGTCTATCATTTTCTGCACATTGTCTGTTGGTCTCTGCTTTGCATTTTCAAATACAGGGTTAAATTTTAACATATAAATTTTAAAGGGGAGAGAATTCAGCCTATAAAACCATCGAACTTTAAGACTGGCAGTCTTTTATTTCCTGTTTTAATAATTCTTTAAAAATATACACTACTTCATTGTTGATAGCATCCAGTTTCATGTGGTCCCAATTGATTCTAGACTTCCAATCCCTTTTATAATATCTATGATTTAAAAGATCATTTCACTTACATTTCCAGGTTTGCTTCTAGACATGTCTAAGCAGTATAACCCTAGCCAATGAAACACAAAAGAAAATGCTAACCAAGGATAACATTTCATGTGTTCTGACAAAAATGATGGAAATCCAAGGAAATTTCAATAAAAAAGCTTAAAACAGCTATAAATGGCTCTGACAACAGTCAATTGTTGACTTAACTTTGGAATTACTTGCTTCAAACCATCATTACCTTATCTTCCTCCCCTCCTCAAAAGCCCAGGTCTTTAGTATAGATAAAAATAAAGCATGTCTCCCACATTATTTTCCAGCAATAAACCTTACACATAAAAATGTTGATGCTAAAATCTGCCTGTGAATTGCTCACAGCTGTTGCATTCCATTCTTATCTTTGTTTCAGTCTTGCTCCCTAGGTGTCACTTTCAGATCTTTGGGCACTGGCAAGCTGACTTGGGGAACTTTCTGAATCCCTTGTCTTGTCCAGTGTCATAAAACTAACGAAGCAGTCGTGGATTTTAGCTTCATGCATTGGAGCAAACAAGCCTCACGCCAATAGACATAAACCCAAGAAGCCTAGCTCCAGGTTCTGTCTCCTGTGAACAATTAAATCTTTGTGCCTTTCCATTTTAAATACCGAAGGAGTCTTAAACCTTCTATCTGCCATGAACCCAACAAGTTCTGAAGGAACCCTTATGGAATATTATTGTATTCTTTATGTCCTTTGACAAGACATGCACCAAGTGACCTTTAATTTTCCAATCAGAGTTTTCTTATATTAAACTTCTGAAAAATCACCTCCTACATCAGGTGCTAAAAATAACATCCATACTTCACTTTAAGAAATATCCCTAAGAAACTCTTTTAGTATCCACAGATCTGTAACAAATGCCATAGAAATATGGATTCTGCTTTTGAGACAAAACTCTACTTCTTTGTGTGTTCCTAATTTCTTTCCAGACTACTTCAAATTTTATTTCATCTCAAGTATATGCTATCTGATTCAGATTGACTGGATGGCATCTTATGTTTATTTGGAATTACCAATGATCTTCCATTCATTCATTCTTTATCAATTACTAGGTCTGATTTTGAAATGCAGGCAGACAGATTTTTGACATTAATTTTTTAAAATAAAGCAGTTTCCATTATGTTATATTTTTATTTTCAAAATTGTGTCTAGAAATATAAGGAAAAATGACACAAGAATAAATCCATGGTGAAGTTTGTCAGGTTGTTTACTCTGATGCATTGGTTACCAACATATTTCAGATTGTCGGTGCCAGGTGGGACCATTTGATAAGAGAAGAGCTGCCAATGCCCGTTTGTGACAGTCTGTCAGTTATCTTTCACACATTTATAGCTCCCTATGAACTTCATCCCTGAACTATCAAAACCAAGTTTTTAACTGAGATTAAATATTAATCATGTAACTATAATTAAGACCTGCTGTTTTATAATGCATTTATGTATTTATGTATTGACTTTGCAACAGAGAAGTAGCAATATGATGATATGTTCTTAGACCACAACATGGGCTACAGGTTGGAGAAGTAAATCTGGATTTTTACTAGCCCTTTAGAGCATCTTACATTGAAGGAAAAGAGGTTTATTTCTTTGTAACACCACCCTCATCAATCAGTTGCTCTAACCACTCGCAGGAAGAATACAACCTCCTCAAAGGCAACTCCTATATGCTGGGAGCAATCTCTGTGGACTAAAGTGACTTTTATTCACAGAAACTGAGAAAGGGAGCTGGTTTCCTGAGGTAGTATATGTTCCATTTGGGAACTATACCTCAAGTTTCTCCTTATTCTTGTTTTGTGGGCTAGCAAAAATGCCATCAAACACACACACACACACACACACACACACACATACTCCTGATTCTCTAAATAATATATTTCAATGCACTTATTCCACCATTCTCTTTAGATTCCACTTATACTGTGCCAGCATCTCTCCTAGTTTACAAGACTTGCTGGGTGTGTCCACTCAGATCTTTCACTGATGGTTATGGAACTTATGATAGCACACCCTTCCCAGGCTATAGTTGGTGACTATTCATATACCATTACATCTAAACCTAAAAAGAAGTTCTAGTGTATCACCTAGATCCAATCTCATTCTTATTAAATCCTGAAGATCAGGAACAATTATCCCTAATGGTAGTGAATGCCATCTTGGATCAATTCTAGGAGCACAATGTTGATACCAAAACTTTCTTTCCTTTAGCCTTCAGAGCACTCAATTTATGGCGATTGTTATGTCCTGAAGACAGTATCATATACTTTCAGAATCTCATCTCAGCTGATGCATGAGTAACATCCTTAAGAGGCTTTTTATATGACCTCCTAGTAGGCTAACTGTATTCAGTTACACTATCTATATAAGAACTTCACTGTATATCTCATGAACAATTTATCACCTTAATACCTCCTATTCTATGATGTATATCTCCTTGAGGCCTAGCTTCTATGATGTGTATGCATGCAATATTCTGCAAGCCTTTGGAAGCTGTGCTGGTTGGGTGAGAGCAGACAAATATGGCCCTGAATATATTAAATTTCCTGTTCACTATAGAACAGAAGCTCTTCAGTCTAGCCAACTTGTTGTAATTAAGGGGAGAGAAGTGTGCGGGTTGTATGTTCCCAGCACCCGACTCCCAGTCCCCAGCCGCTGGCCTGCTCAGCTGCTGGTTGCTTGCTTATGCCTGAAATAACCACATGAGAAATATATTCATTTAAACTCTGCCTGGCCCATTATCTCCAGCCTTTTCTTGGCTAGCTCTCACATCTAAACTAACCCATTATAAAAGTCTGTATGTCACCATGAGGTGGGTGACTTACCGGACGGTTCTACAGTACTTCCATCTGCGGCAGGAGCCTCATGGCGACTGGCCACTTCCTTCTTTCTTCCCAGAACTTCTGTTCTGTCTACTCCGCCCACCTAAGGGCTGACCTATCTTACAAGCCAGGCAGGGTTTTTATTTAACCAATGAAAGCAACAGAAATACAGGAGGACCCTCCTACACCAACTTGCCACTATATAGCTTGGATGTATCTCACCAAGAGCTTTTCTATAATGGTGGTACAGGGTTGACTCTGCTTCTGTCATCCGCAACATGCCACACTAGGCATGTAGTATAGGCAGTAACTACAACAGTCTTAGAGTACTGTGGTCTTGTACTCTGTATGGATTTGTCACTTGTATTGGTTTAATAAAATGTTGATTGTCCAGTAGGCAGGCAAAAGTATAGGCAGGGTGATCAAAACAGGGGAATTTCGGAAAGAGGAAAGGCTCAGTCTGCAGTCACCAGCCAGATGCAGAGGAAGCAAGATGAGAATGCCTCATTGATAAAAGGTGTGAGTTCATTGTGTGAATTCAGTGTGTGCATGAGTCTTTTGTGGTGGTTACTTCCTGATGTAGTTAACTTTGATGCAAAGATCTCCATACATTTCACTAACTTCATTTATTCATCCTATACCTTCTTGGCTCCAATTTTATCCATATCCTTAATTTTCCCTTTCATTTAATTTTTTTAACAATCCATTTATTTAACAAATCATGTCCATGTCCCCTAACCTCTGTTTCTCCTGATACTCCTCTAATTGCCTCTGTTTTTGTTTAGTTGCCTTATGTTTGTGAATGGACTTAACTATAAAATAAATCTAGTTACATAAATGAGAAAAAGTACATGACTGAGATTTATCTTTGTGAAACTGATATAATAAAACCTCAATATGATCACCTAAAGTTATATCAACTTTTGTACAAACAGCAGAACTTCAATCAACTTCATGGCTTTAAATTCTATTACATATACACCATTTTTACTTACTTTTTATATTTATTTATTTATGACTAAGGAAATATGGAATGTCAACTAAGTTTTGATTTGTTTTTCTCTAATAATAAGTGAGGTTTTTTTATATGTTTAATTGATATTCATATTTTATCTTTAAAAACTTGTTTATTCATTCAATTAGCCCATATATTTTGATTGGATTGTTTTATTTCTTGCTTTTTTATGTTCTTCATTTATACTGGATGTCATTTTCCTTTTGTGGACTGTGTTCTTATGTAATTATGTTCCATTGCTAGACAAGAGTTTTTAATTTGTTGCATTTTTCAACTGTTGGCTTTATATTCTTAGCAGCTTTCTTTGATGATGTGATCCCTAGTAGGTAAGCCACACTCATGGGAATGTCCACTCCAAAAAGTTGCTTAGCAACACTAACTAGGCCCAATGTGGGAAAACAAGAAAACTCTAACTTGGGTCAAGTCTGGAGCAAGAGAGAGGTCATGAGGATGGATATTTGAGGAGGTGGTAAAAAGTGTTAATAAGACCAAACACGGTATATGAAACTCACATATAAGAAAATGTTATTTGAAAAAATAAACTATCTGCATATGTCTATATTTTATATTCATCTAGTACTTTAAAAGATTCAGCTCTTATACTAAGGTCTCTGACCTTGTCAGAATTGATGTCAATACAGGGTGATAGTTAGGTAGTTATAGTTATTCTCCCATATGATGATTTCCAGATTTTTCCATCACCATTTTGTGAAGAGACTGGTTTTTCTAACTGGGTAGTTTTTGGTATTTTTGTAAGAAGTCAGGTTTTACAGATGCATGAGTTTATATGTGCATCTATGGACCTTCTATTCTACTCTACTGATTCATATATCTATTTTGTGGCAATATCATGCTGCATATTGTGGCATATTTTAATTTGTGGTGTAGTATAATTTGGGCAATTTTTTTTTCTTTTTCGAGACAGGGTTTCTCTGTAGCTTTGGAGCCTGTCCTGGAACTAGCTCTTGTAGACCAGGCTGGTCTCGAACTCACAGAGATCCGCCTGCGTCTGCCTCCCGAGTGCTGGGATTAAAGGCGTGCACCACCACCGCCCGGCGGTGTAGTATAATTTGAAATCAGATATGGAGATATCTCCAGCATTATTCTATTTGCTTTGGATATCCAACCTTTCTTACAGTTAAAAAAATTCTATATCAAAAATGGGAGGGACCTAATAATCTTGACTTTATTAAGATGCTTTTATTTATATTACCAACTCTCCCATTCTGTAATCAAAGAAGTTCTCTTTGCACAGTGTTTTAAAGTTTCCATTGTAGACTGCTTGTGCTTTGTTAATGTTACTCAAAACTCTTCCTGCATTTGCAGGAACCATGGAGGCTTCCTTTCCGTGATTTATTTCTTAGCATGTTTTTTAATTGTCAGAAGAAAGATCCCTGATTTTTTATATATCAAATTTATGCTTGCCACCTTGTTGAAGTTCTCATCATTTAAATGATGCTTTGATATCTTACTTTCCCATTCATTTCCTTTTGCTTACTTATCTTACTCCCATTAATGCTTCAATAATAATATTTTAGAAGAGTGGGTGATGGACACCAAAGACTTCTTTTGAGTTTGGTGGAAGTGGTTCAAGCTTTGTCTCATTTACCACAATGTTGGCTACAGCTTTGTCATATATAGCTTTTATTATGTTACTAAAGGTTTCTGTTGTTCTCAGTTTCAGGTGAGATTTTGTCCTAAAAGGATGGTGGAAGTTTTTAGAAGTCTGAATTACACTACAGAAATGATCATGTGAATTCTGTTCTTGAGCCTATTTAAGCAATATATTAAACATACTATGATACTATGTTTACAAATAAAGTTAAACTATACCAGGAACTCAGGGTCTATAACTTCTGCAAGCGTGGTTTGATGGCTTGGTCCACAGTATCATTTGTGTTTATTTCTTATGAAATCTACTCATTGTTGAGAGTGAGAGATTGACATCTTGGACACTATTTTGTTGCTATCTTCTCTATTTTCAGACCCATTAGTATTACCTTTTTATTTTCACATAGACTGATGTTGGCTGCAGATATATTTACAATGCTATAACCTGTGGTTGAGTTAAGTTCCTTATCATCACATAATATCCTCTTTGTCCATTTGTTATGAAATGACATCCAAAATGTTTTAATATTGAGA
The DNA here is from genome assembly GCA_028555095.1 of Dicrostonyx torquatus. NCBI lineage: Eukaryota > Metazoa > Chordata > Mammalia > Rodentia > Cricetidae > Dicrostonyx > Dicrostonyx torquatus. The sequence continues at coordinate 4,297,965 of JAQHUG010000051.1, read as the reverse complement.
GTCAATGAAAAGGAATTTACAATAATTACTTCATTAAATCACAATCTAGCTTCTGGTAACATTATACTGATTTACATGTACCTACAAGAATGTCTCTAATTGTTATTTTCTATCTTTTGTGTCATTGTTGTCATTAATTTTATCTTTACTAATGCTGTAAACTTTTATGCTTTTTCTAGCTTCTACTTCTGTTTAGAAGGAGGTTACCTTGAAACAAATGTCTATGTATTTATTTTTATTTTAACCACTTTCACTGACCTTCATGTCTTCATATAGACATATTTCTGAGAATTCTTTCTATGCAATGAACCTGTGTTAATGTTTTATGAAGTGCCATCATGCTTTGAATAACTGTTTTGGCCTTGTTCCCACAAATCAACAGTGATATTGAAGATTGCAGTAAGCAAATGTTTAGTTAAGCAATGTCAAAAATTACTTGTGTTTTTTCTGAATTGATACTCTTTCTTCCTTTCTAAAACATAGCTATCTTGATTCTTTTATATATTCTTTGTGAACGCTAGAGTTTGCATTTGCTGTTGTCATTCAGCCCCTTGACTTCTAATGAAAACTGTCATGTGTTTTGGTAGAGCTGCTTTTCAACACCTTGCACCAAATGAATACTTTTCCTTTCTTTTCTAAGGTCTCCAATGGTCTCCTTCTCCACAGCTCTCAGAATGTGATTTGAACTTTTGAGAACTTCAAAATGAATGTATTATATTTATATCATTTCTAATCCATCATTTTCGTCCTTTCTTGAAATCCTCTCATCCATATTCTCTCTTTCTCCCTCCCTGCCCCCTCTCCGAATGTGTATACATATGTGTATTTGAATATATGAATATACATATATTTATATATACTATTCTGTCAATTTGGTGCTACTTATATGTGTGTGGATTTAGAGTTGACCACCTAGGTTTGGACAGCCTATTGGTGGTTTTCCCTAAAGAAATCTCTCTCACACAACTTCAGCAGTTATTAACTATGCTTAGCTCTTCAAATGCTGGATGGACATTCAATTTAAACCTTTCTTCAGTTATGTTGGCATGCCACTTGTGAGTCCTTATGTGGGCAACCATATTGTTAAAGATTCATGAGTGCCACATCCCTGTCCAGGTCCAGAAGAACTATCTTAGAGCATTCTCCCAGGTTTTCTTGACTTTAAAATCTTTTCCCCTCTTCCCTGATGTTCCCTGAGCCTTGGATGTAAAGATAATGTTATAGATTTCCAATTTATAGTTAGGCACTGCAAAGTCACTTATTTTCCACATCCTGGCCAGTTGTAGATTCTATTTAATAACCTCTGTCTACTGCAAAAAGAAACTTCTTTGATGAGCTGTGAGAGTTATACTTATATCTATGAGCATTAGCATATGTATTTAAGGAGATTTTTGAAACCTATGTTAATTTAACAAAATGATAGTAGTAGGTTTTGCTCTAGTGTCTATGACTATTACAGTTATAGTTCCTTAGCTAGGCTCACAGTACCAGGTGTGAGTTGCCTTCTATAAAGTATACCTTACATATACTTAGGAAGCTATTGGTTATCAAGCTATGGGCCCACTATTTTACCACTGGACATATCTCCTCAGGCCTATTGTTCCTATAGCACACAGGAATTGCATCTGGGCAGGATTGTTGATACTTTTTACTCATTGGTATGTTTCATAGCACCTTCTGAAGGTGTAAGAGCTACTCCTTAAGGAGGAGGTTTCTGGCTCAGAACCAGCCTAGTTTCTCCAAATCCTGTGACCAGTGTGTATGGTGTCTTCATTAGTAGTGTTTAACTCTCAGTTTCTCCAGAAATGAAGAGTAACAAAAACAGTGTACATTGCTTTGAGAGTCTCTTGGATAAATCCCTACCCTTGACTAACAACTTGAAAAGAGGTATCCGTTGCCTGACAGTAGCATTTTGCTAAATTTCTACAGATGCTGGGGAAAGCATTATCCCTGCATTGTGAATAACTCCAATTAATCTCTCTCTCTCTCTCTCTCTGTGTGTGTATGTGTGTGTGTGTGTGTATGTATGAGTGTCTTTAACATATAGCACAATTATTTAAAATTTCCTATTTCAATTAGTTTCTTTATCTAGTTAGCTTTTTGGTTTGATTCTTTTGATTAGTTGTTCTCTTGCTATTTTTTCTTTGTTCTCATATTTGTTTAGTGATTCTTATAGTTTTCTTTCATGGGTGAAACTGAAGTAAGTCATTTGTATGGCTGAAATTGGATACATCTTTTCTTCTGTTGAGCTACATTGTAACATGATCCAAATCAGTAATAATTTGAACTAGGCCAGTGTATTAATTATTTGTTTCATACTGTGGCAAAATACTTGACAAAAGCAACTTCTGGAAAGAAGGAAGGAAAGAAGGTAAGAAAAAGGAAGGAAGGAAGAAAGGAACAAAAGAAGAAAAGATGGGTGAGTACTCAGGTTCATAGTTTGATAGTGTATTACATCATGTATGGAAGTCAGGTAACAAGAGCTTGAAGCAATTGGAAACACTTTACCCTAAGTTGGAAAATAGAGAGAGAATGGGATGTTAGTATTGAACTTGCTTTCTCCTGTTTATATATTCTAGCACCCAAGCCATGCAATAGTGGTACCACGGTTAAGGTGGCCTTCCCACCTTCTATTAACGTTATCCATGCATTCCCTCACAAATGTGCTCAGTGGTTTGTCCCTTAGGTGAATTTAGATCCTATCATATTGACAGTGTTAATCAATGCAATTTGAACTTGTGGCATCTTAACTTCATCTTACTGTTTAGTGTGGCCAATATTTGTAGAGAATTTCTTCGTATTTTTATGCTCTATCTTCAGCCTCACCTTCACCAATGCTCTGGTACCTAAAATAGGATCTCTCTTATTGCCCGCAAAGTAACAGCTACTACTGATCTTCTCTCATTATCTGATTGCTGATGATTATGATAAATATTTATTTGGGATGACAGCTTCTCAATGTTTTTGATCCTACTATAGCAATGGTTACATGACGCCATGCTCACAAATCCCAGAATATTCTTCTACCAATAGGTCATGATGGCTTTGAACACCATGCACCATTATTCAACTATCCTTTCCTTTCCCAAAGTCTAATGCTATAATAGAATAGAATTACTTTGGCAGCCTCTTTGCTCTTAGTATTTTGCAAACCGCCATTGGCTTATTTCATAATTTTCATTTTTCTTAAATATAAAAGTGTATTTCAAGAAGTTATCTACTTTTTTTCTTCATCACATCTGTTTCAGAAATCATTATAGCTCAGGTTTCTTCGTGACATAAATTGCCTTGCTTTGATTTCATCACTTTCTCTGTCATATCGTTTCCCTGTCAAAATGATGACAGCTATATTTAGAAGCAGGATTGTCAGGCCACCTTTGCTTATCTAGCTACATTTCTCGTGCACATGTTTCTGAGCTTCAGTTTGTCCCCATTTGCTTGGCAGTTTGCCTTTCCTGTTTCTTTTCCTCATCTGCATGAAAGATATACAAACAAAAATTCTTTAATATTTTAAAAAATAGTGGAGTGTTTTTTAAATTGGTATTTATTTTGCCTTTTTCATAACTAGAAATCATGAAACAACCTTAAAAATCCACTTTAAATGAGTGTGTCTTTTATTTTTGCTTCATATAGCTGACTAGAAGCATAAGTCAGCTATTGTTATCCAGAAGCCACAGGGGCAAAACCAGCCTCCCCCTGAAGTCCTAAAAGCCATGGGTAATGAACCAAACACAGGTGCTATCATGTAGAGTGAGTCTCTGCCTGTGCAGACCTGCAGAATTGATCGTGATGTGTGTATGTCCACTGTACTGACCTAATGATGCGGTACACTGATGTCTCTATATTATTTTATGCACAGTTGGATGAAATGTAATTCTAAAAATGTGTATAGAAAATGAGAAAGGAAAAGAAAGAAGTGATGTGCCTACAAAACATTATTCTTTTTCATCAAAATAAATAAACAAAACCCAATTTTCCCTAACTCACAGTTTCATTTCACAAACGCCCAAACCCATAACTGAGGATAGTTTCCAAGAGCATTTATAAATCTACTTCTCTCTTTTCAACTAATGTAGAAAAAGGAATTTCTTTGATAAGTTACAAAATATGTGATGAGGAATAGGGGGATATAAGCATAATAGGGCCATTATTATAGAAAGACATTTAAACACACATGAGACCCTTTATAGATTTCCAGGGCCTGAGAAGGTCTCCTGTCTTTTAAAACTTTGTAGTTAAGGTGGTTCCTCAAGTTAAGGATACACATGCTCAACGAAACATCACATCATTTTCTCTGGGATAAGGCTGTTGCTATAGAATCATTACACAAGTTGACAATGGACATGTCAGTCAGGTTGTCTCCACTTAGACCCTGCTCTGGCACCTAGTTTGTTCTCACTGAAGATGCATTTGCAAATTTTGTTTGCCACTATCTTAGTTTCGTTTCCTGTTGCTATGGCCAAAGAAGTATTTTATTCTTGCTCAGAGTTTTGGGTTACAGACTCTAATTGTGGGAGGTCTCAATGGAGGATCAAGTTATCAGGTCATATGACATCAAGAGTCAAGACGCAGAGAGAGACACATCCTTGTGTGTAACTGCTGCTCTCCTTGTAGCTTGGTTCGACACTCAGCTGAGAAATGTTGTTGTCCTCCTCAGTGGAGCTAAGAAAAGTCCCTCTCAGGAATTCCCATGTGTCAATCTAATTTAGACAGTCTCTCATATTCCAGGTGTTCCCAGATCCTGCCAGGTTGACAACTGATATTAACCACGAAAGGCACAAAAGTATGGCTCACTCGTAGCACACAGGAAATAGAACCAAGCCCTGTGTGCTCTCAGCTTTGCTCTGATACCAACACTTATGAAGTCACCATATTCATATCTCTACAAATAAGGAGGATATAAAGAGCTCCTTAAAATTTTTATAAGAATTAAATGATGTATACACATCCACTTCCTTAAGCAACTCTGTATCCTTAATAAGCGCTTACTAAATGTTAGCCGTTAGTATTATTATCTACATAAGGGAATATGCACATTGTCTGGTACCAGCTTCTTTGATAGAATCTACTTCTCATTCTGGTAGGAGGCTGAACTGAGAAGAAAGCAGAGGCAGGGAAGGGCAGTATATGACTTACACACTAAAAGATATTAGCAGATATTAATTTGGTTTAGAATAATAGGTGAACATATTCATGTATATATGAATATTTTTAATTTTTGTAACTTTTACATATGTACTCATCTCTGTGTAAATACATCTGAGGTGGTACTGAAATCAGGTTCTACCTTCTTCTAAGTTGCTACATACTGTGTAAAGGTATGGTTTCTATGTCTGTGTCGTATCCTGAGAAAATCTCATTTTATAAGCTATGTTTGACTTAACATTGAATAAGGAGCATGATTCTGCTATCCTAGTGGACAAGTGATCAATGCCATCTACCTGAGACATCAGGAATATGAGGCACAGACTGATAAGTGCCTTATACCTGAAAGTAGAAAGGGGACCACTCTACAAATTTTAAAAGTTATTTTGAGAACTAAATAAGTGGTATCAGAATTCTAATTTATATAAGATATAAGAGTGCACATTATGGGAAATAGAGCCCAAAGTACTGAAGGTAAAATTGAGTATAGTCCTGACCTACAATGTGCAATGTAAACTCAGGACTGCCACCATGATCCCAGTCAAATGTCCCTTCATGCAATTCTTAATGATTCTGCATCCTCTTAGGCTCTCAGGATCACAGTTAGAGAAGGGGATATGATAGAGTTGTCATTTGGCTGACTGTATTTGCTCTATTGTTTGTTTCCAGTAAAGATGCAAACTTTCTTTTCCAGATCCTACCTTCTGGTGATGTCAGGGGCTCAAGGGCCTCTGATGCGCATCTGGAAAACAAACCCTTTGTCCATCATGCAGTCTGAGGTTCAAATCAATCATATAGAAATCTTTCTATATGACACAGATTAAACCAAAATTTTACGGATGTTTGCAGTCAGAGAAACCTTACAGTATCATTAGGCAGACTCTGTGAAATATGAATCCAAAGGCCTTATCTGGTCATGGAGATGACACAGCAAGCCAGGAGAAGCATTGTCTGCTCAGCTTACCTCCTCTAACCACACTGTCCAGAAGAGGGTGAAGAATCAATTTGAATTATGGAAATAATGCTCACCAACTCATGGGTCCTTGAATACAGAGAACTAATGGGAATAAAGGGAGGTGTTAAGTAAGACATACTGTAAGGATTGGGTTTTCCAAGGAAAATCTAGGAAGATATGTGAGATTATGGTTGGACTTCAAAGGCAAAATGAACTGGATATGAAAGTGTCCACACTTACTGTTGATCACAGATGTAAAAAGTATCATAATGATATAATGCCTTACCCAGGAATTTGCAACCTCAGGACAAGGTCAATTTTATCTTACCACCTTCATTGGATACATGAAACACTGGCACTGGAAGAACTTAAGAACTCTGGCCTCCCATGGCTAACTCAGATTTTTTTTCTCAAATTATGATGACTGAATTAATATAAAGTGGTACAGCTCTATTTGGTACAGTGGAAAGAATATGAGGGAAAGATAACATCTCTGAGAAGCAAAGTATACAACTGTCTGGCAAAGAACAGCTCCCTTATGTCTCTCCCTATACCTGTCCAAGCCAACAACCTCTGATGGAGTAAACAGCGTTTGCTTCCCACAAACAACAGAGTCTACCAAGTTCATCTCAGAGTGGAAAAATAACTGGATAAGAGACAGGCAGAGCAGATGCCTCAGGAAGGGAGAAGAGAACGGAGGCTACATCATGTGGATCCAGTAATTTTCTGTAAGAATAAATGTCCCCTTAGGCAAGAAGAGTGAAGTTTATTGATTTTATATTAGTTGATGGTAAGAACAATGATTAAGAGTGAGAAGAAAACATCCTGCTCCCTGAAGGAGGCTCAAAATGAGGCCTCTAATATTCCGGGCTCTTAGATGAGCATGGATAATGATCTCTATATTTTATTCTCAGTGTCATGTAAACAATGAGCCCTGCCTTCTGGAGTTGAAGAAAGCTCCACTGTTTTCTGTAGAAAAGATTGTATCAATGTGTAGCAGGCACACCAGTCTTTCGAAAGTCGGAGAGTTGATTTCCCCTTTGGCTTCCTGTTGGCTTGAATCTTTGATAGTGTCTGGAAGCCAAGTCCTGGTCCCAGAGTCATCCATAGCCAGCTCAGCCTCAGAGGACTGCAGTGACAACCTTTATGAAAAGCCAAATGTGCCTCTAGCAACCCTCCAAGGACATATGATCAGCAGGTGGGAACCCAGGGTGGAAGAAAGAGACCACTTGACTGATGCCTATATTTATTGCACAAGATAAGATGGCATGCTCACTTAGCAAGACTTCATAAATACATGAAAATAACTTCATTGTTTTAATTTAAAGTACACCATCTGGGCAGAGAAATCAGTATAGGAAGCATATCAGAATATTTTAAAGAAATGAGAGCAAAGCTAGGTGTGTTTTCATTCATAAAATCTCTCCTGTGTGTTCATGCTTGCTCACAACACACAGCCACACAGGCACACACCCACACAGGCACACACACACACAGGCACACATAATGCTAAGCTTTCTATAATTGTCTTCTGTAGAGAAGGCTCCATTTATTTGGGACGCCACTAAACAGTAAACTGCAAATTACAAACGACATTGATATGATCTTAATCACTCTTTCCTGGCTGCCAGAAATATTCTCTGAGAGGAACCTGAATTTCTACAGATGGCAAGGAAAAAAAAATTGAAGCCTACAGACCACGCCATTATTCCTGAGAGACGTTCAGTTCATTAGTTGAGGCAGCCAAGTCTTCAGGAGCCACATCTGATCAGCAAATGGGAAATGAGCAAGAGTATAAATTCCCAGCAAACCAAATCATTAACATTTGCTGCCTGCATCCCAGAAACACAGTAAATCAAATGTGTCATCATTTATCAAGACAAAATATCATTACTAATTGGGATTAATTTGCTGCCGTGGGATTGCTGACCTTTGCTGAAAGAAAATAAAACTGCTCGTTAGCTGTCTTCATTTAATTTTCCTTGAAGGAAAGAGGGGGAAAGGCAGTCTGTCTTGTGGAGGGAGGTGAGGTGGGTGTTATCTTCTAAACAGCGCCACGTTCTAAAGTCCTATGATGCTGAGAAAGCCTGCTGATATACCCTTGTCAATGCAGTTTTCAGTATTCTGAGTACCTGGGATGACAGTACCTCTGGCTGTCATTGTCTGTAACTTAGTAGAGTGTTTAATATAATGACTAAGAAAAGAAGACTCTCAAAATCAGCATGAGCAAAACTAATGTGAATTCACAGAGGCTGGAGCAGCAAGCACAGGGCCTGCACAGGTCTGCCCCCAGTCCTCTGTATATACATTATGACTTCCTGTTTAGTATTTTTATGGGACTCGTGACTGTGGGATTGAGTGGGTTTCTAATTATTGTCCCTTCTCTTGGACTCTTTTCCTTCTGCTGGTTTGCCTTATGTGAATCTGAGGTGATAGTTTTTGTTTTATTTTATGGAATATTTTTTATATTAAGGAAAAATGGATGAATGAAAACCTAGCCACGAAGGTCTAACAACTGAACTTCACTTCTACCTGCTGGCAGACAAGAAATCAGCTTCCTCTATAGAGTGACATTGAGTATACCGATGACTCCACAAAGGCCTCACATTCAGGAGTAGCTGGCCAACCTATAACGGACTCCACATGTGTGTGTGTGTGTGTGTGTGTGTGTGTGTGTATGTGTGTGTGTTTGTGTATGTGTGTGTGATTTTTATTTTCTTACATTTTGGTGTCTATTTTTCTTTTGTGGCAGGTTTTATTTTGTTGTTTTGATGGGGGGTTATTGTTGTATTCGTTTTCTGTTTTTTGAGGAAGAACTTAATGTAGGATGAATAGGGAAGGGGAGATGATATAGAAGGACTTAGAGGAGGAAAAGGATATGAAATTAAAAATGTAAAAAGTTATTGTTAAGAAAAGAGTGACTAGAAAACATTCAGTAATATGCCACCATGACCAGCTACAACATTACTTGTATTGGTCAATGAATTAGAGTTTTTGCTGGGGTGTGGGGGAAGGGGCACTTACATTTTTCCCTTTTGACAAGTGTTTCACTCATATTTCCCAATTAGTGTTCAGTAATGTTCAAAGTCAAATGATTTACTAATCATAAGGGCTGAAACACAGAAGAGGCAATACAACTCAGAAAACAAGCCCAACAATCTGTGGATCTGTGATTCAAACACAGAGTGTTTCTATTTGTCTCTGCCATCTGTGTTCATTATTCTGTGTTTCCTTTAGGTATCAGTATAGATGAATTAGAGAGGGTCTAGGAAGGAGCCAAGCTGTCAAGCAGTGTAGGATGCTGTGGGGACTTTGAAGACACTCTCATATGCCAGAAGTAACAGGGGCTAGGTAATAGCTCATTAAATGTGTGAGGTTGAGTAATCCACAGCACTGGGAAATGAATTGTGTGAAACAAAACTTTAAATGATTTGCTTAAGAGTCCTACTCATATTCCTGTCTGTGCTGGCCACTGCCCAGGAGACATCAAAGAGAATTCTGGACCACAAGAGAAAAGGGGGGTAGGGCCAAGACTATCACATAAGTCAGTACAAATCCTCAGTCTCTTGTCAGACTGTTTTGGGAATTATCTAATCTCAAATTCCCCAGTGCCTTATATATTTTCTCTTCGAAATGAGATGATATTAGGAGAGATGGTAGTATATTCATGTTCACATTGAAACATGCAAAGACATTTTCTCCTCTTATTTACAAAAAAACATCTTTGTAGTATTTGTGGTCTCAGATGTGCTTATCATTCTTTAAAAAGATGTGTGAAAGCCAGGATATGGTGGAGCATGCCTTTAATCCCAGCACTTGGAAGGCAGAGGCAGGCGGATCTCTGTGAACTTGGGGCCAGTCTGGTCTACAGTACAAGTTCCAGCAATGGCTCCATAGCTACAGAGAAACCCTGTCTCAAAAAAAAAAACCCACAATAACAGCTCCCCCACCAAAAAAAAAAGATATGTGAAGAGGCATATTGTGGGTAGGTGTGAAGACTGAGTCAGAGATGATTCAAACCAGGTCAACCACCTTAAATCCCATGTGAGTGAATTATCAATTGATAATTATCAATTCAAATGAAGTATGCCAAGGTATGTCATTCTACAATCTAATATCCTAGAGACTAGGGAAATATGCTGATGAATGGGCTCATGTGAAGGAAAAGGGCTGTGAATTAATGTCACGCAGTGTCTGATACAGCTAATTTGTAAAGAAATGTGAAGTAGGAGAGAGTCCAATGGCCCTGACTTCTCTGTTCCTTCAAAGCAAGTCCAAGGACTGCTTACCTTGAGCAACTGAGTCAAAGACTTTTTGTTAGGAAAATTAGTTTCTGTACCTGAATTTTCTTTCAGCTTAAGATGGGTTCATTGCTGATTTCTTTTGGTACTACAAAAATCTAATTTTTAGTACTGCCATTAGAATGACCATGCTCAGTCAATTGCCTGCTTCTTGAACTTTTACTTCTTGTTGACTGCTTTTTTACTGTTGATTATAACTGTAACTCCACTGTGGGACAAAAGAGGACTATAGGTGTTTTATTTGACAGTGGTGAAATCTGTATGCACACTTACCCAAGACAACATTATACAAGCATGCTTATTTATAATTAAAATTATACCAATCTAGATATTAATCTTTACAATAAAATAGAGAAAAATACTTTAGCCAGAGATATGATCTGTCATAATGTCATTTGTATTTTTTGCTCCTTTTAGGACCCACAAGTTTCAGTTAACAATGTACTGGTTTGGGTTCCTAGATTTCTACACTCATATTATGTAAATGTTAAGGGTTATAAAAATGAAAGGCATCACAAAATATCATTTAAAACTCCACAAAATATTCTAATGTCACAGTGGACACAGTTTTACTAAATCCTTTAAGAGTACAAATATTAAAAAAAACTTTCTAAATTGTATTGGCTGCACATTTCTAGTAGACTGTTGTTGGTGCTTCCTAGCTTAGAACTAGGAATGAGCTGTGACTTATAGGATCTTCTGGAGGGACCAATTGGGTGCTACACATGGGATAAAAGCCAGTTTTATTTTGAGAGAGTAGACAAAAGATATTGATCTCATAGCATAGAGAACAAAGAAGAAACTTTGGAAGGAGGTTATACATGCTACTCCTCTCTGTATTTCCATACTATTCACAATCCTTTGTGAGTTAATTCTTCCCATATCCTTGTTTATGCCCTGATTAAGGAGTTGAGTTGGGTCTTGAGTTCTGTGCCTAGAAAATCTTCTGTCTGGCATCCACTGGACATTACACTAAAGTAAGCAATATTCACATGTAAATATTTCAAGAATACAGAAAATAATCTTTTTATTCGCAGAAATAAGGTAGACATAGGAAGAGAAGTCCTGTGTATTCTGATTTTTCTGTGGAAGTGATTCCTTGGAAGGGTAGAGAGAGGGGAGGGTGCAGGGGGGTTGGATAATGATTGCCAAAGTCCACTTGTGGGGGATGTAACTTCCAATGTTCTTAGAAGAGTAAAGTGGCTAAAGTTTCTAACAGGCTATTGCATAATTTGAAAGAACTAGAAGGAAGAGAGGAGTTCAAAGACTCCAAATGGAAATGATATATGATATATGTTCATGATATATGATATGTGATATATGTTTATTTCCTTCATTTGATATGCTCATGTACATATATAACTATGTATGTAGGTTTATTGTATTTGTGTTGAATTATCACAGAGAAAACTATAGTTATGCACAGTTGCATGTCAATTAAACATAAGACATACATAAACAAAAGGAATTTAATACTTTATGACTCTGAAGTTTTCAAGTTTCTTTAAATAAGTTGCCCAGGGATATACTTTGTTTTGCTTTGCTTAGGTAAGTTTGAGTTTTTTTTCCCTGTGATCCCACCTTAAAAAAAGAGAGAAACACTAAAAATGTTTGGTGCCTGTCACCTCAGAACCAAAATTTTGAAGGTCAATAACTAATTCTACATATACCCAGTTCCCACAGGACCCCACAATCTTTTCCAAGTATATGTTATTTAAAATAAAGTAAAATAAAATAAAATACACTTGAGATATAGCTTTATCGCATAGTAGTCTGATAGAATATAGGAAATTATTTTAATATTCCTATTTCTCTTGAAGCTTGTTTGGTGTCCTAATAGTATGATCAGTTTTGTAGAGTTTCATGCACTGTTCAGAGGATGTATTTTATTTTGGTTTTTTTTTGTTTGGGTGGCATTTCTCTCTCTCTCTCTCTCTCTCTCACACACACACACACACACTGTGTGTGTGTTTGTGTGTGTGTGTGTGTGTGTGCGTGCATGCATTATGCAGGTAGCCACATCAGTGTATTATTAATGTCATGACATACCCAGAAGATAGTATTCCATTAAACTTCTCATTAAGCTTTGGCTCTTCAGTCTTTCCACCAACTCCTCTGTGACAACCCTATGTCTTGGAGAATATAATGTATATGCCTCATTGATAGAGAAAAAGTCACTTTTTTTCAGTATTTTGACCAGTTTTGAGTCTTCTTTTAACCATCATTCTCTATAAAAAAAGAAGCTTCTCTGACCCAGAGTAAGAGCAGCATCAAACTATGGGTACACTTATAGATCAATAGTAAGAATGCAATTTGGACATATTCATTCAGAAAAACAATGATAGTACATTATGCCCTAGTGCCTATAACCATCTCAATCAAGTAAAAACCTCTTATATTTTATGCGCTCACTTTTATAGGTTGCAGACCTTCACACTAAGCAGAAAGTGGTTGATTATTATAACAGCCGTGACACTATTGTATCAATGGACTCATTTTGCCTGGCACTGAAGAATTACAGCACACAGAACCTTATGTGAAAGAATCCATTGATGACTTTTCTCCCCTAATAGTTTTTACAGCACTAGGACTGATAACCAGCAGGAAGAGAGTTTTCAACTCCATTCCAGCTTGATTCCTGCATGCCCTCTACCCAATGTCTATGGTATCTTCAGTCAGAAGATTTTACTATCCAGTTCTGGTGAGTGAATACAGTAATAATATCTTGTGTTATTTGGAGATCCTCTGGAAGCTCTCTGGCCAACAGCTCATAGGGAGGTACCCCACACCTGACACTGAAATCTTGATTTAAATAAAAGTTTGAGCAAGCTTACACAGTTAGGTTAACACAAATTTTCTCATAAATTCTTAGATTCAGGTAGCCCTCCCCCAACATCTACTTTTCCTGATCCTTCCACTCCATCCTCATGTTAACCATTCCCAGTTTCCAGCAACTTCTGTAATTTAATACCATATATGCTTTGCTTGATTCTTTCCAAACCACATCTCATGGATAATTTTTTTCATATAGAGACTGGAGGGTCACTTATGCATGATCATATTGTATGGAAATAAAGCTAGTTTGAGTTTTTCCTTTCCTATTTATATCACTTTATTAGCTTCTCTTTTCTTTTTGCACTAGCTGATACAAGGCATCATATTGAATAATAGTAGAGGAAATAGATGCCATATCTTTCAGATTTTAAAGGAAAAGTTTCACATCTTTCCCCATCTGGACGATGTCGGTTATGGGTTTGCCAAATATACATTTTACTATATTGATCTGTATCTCCTTTATGCCTAGTGTCTCTAGATATTTTATCATAAAAATATGCTGGATTTTTTCAAAGGCCTTTCTGAGTTTATTGAGATGTGTGATAATTGACCTCAAAGGCTTTTAGTGCTGAATACCATTTAATGATTTATGTGTGATAAGCTATCCCTACATCTCTAGAATGAAGCCAAATTAATCTTGCTGGATGATGTGTTCTTAAATTTTGTTTGTTAAATTTTTCCAATGAATTTTGACATCTATGTTTATCATTGAAATTGCTCTATTTGTTTCTCATTTCTTCTTGTATCTCTTTTTGCTTGGCATCATTATAATGCTGACATTGTAGGAAGAAACTGAAGCTTTCCTTTCTTATCTATTTTCTAAAAATTACTTTAAATGCATATGTGTTTTGCCTACATGTGTATCTGGGACTCTGTGTACACTCGGTACCTACAGAGGCCAGAGGAAAACATTGGAATCTCTGGAAGTACAGGCACAGCCTGAAGTGAACTCCCAGGTGAGCACTGGAAATT
>JAQHUG010000051.1:4262256-4281229 GCA_028555095.1 Dicrostonyx torquatus | reverse complement strand
GGCAATACATATTATCAGAAATGGGTTAGATAATATGTAAGAGTTAACCAATAAGAGGTTAGAACTAAATGGGCCAGGCAGAGTTTAAATAAATCCAGTTTGTGTATAATTATTTAGGGTATAAGCTAGCCGCAGTGCCTCTTACTACATTAGTTCATTGGTTGAGCCTTAATGCTATACCTGGGTTGAGTGAGATGGGGTTTGAGTGTGATTACGCTAGGCACTAGTGATGCGTTGTGAGTTATGGGACTTTAATCTCACAAAGTGCTGGCTATAGTTTCCATGATCCAGTAGTATTCTGGAGATGTGTGGGTGAAGATAGTTACAGGTCTTATTCTCTGATCTACAGGTTTTGTAGAAATATGTCATGGGTCCCAGCAGGTGATTCTGACTTTACATTCAGTTGGTCATAATTCTATGCCTTCTGTTTTCTTTCATGGCTACTACAGTTTAAGATCTTCTACCCAAATCTATCGTTCCAACTAAAATATTTTGAGCAAACTTTTGTATGTGGTATAAAACAATCATTTAAGTTTATTCTTTTGCATATGTTTATACAGTTTTCCCCCCATTACTTATTGGAGAGATTTTCTTTTTTTATTATATCTCTTAGCATCCCTTGTTGAAGTTAATTTTACATATTAGCATGAGTTTCTTTATTAGTTCTCTTTTATGCTGTACTGATCTTCATACCAATACTTATTATTGTGAGTGTTCCCAGAAGTAGATAAAACACATATCCAATAGAAGATGGGAACAAAACAGAATCCCTCTACCTCTTGAAAAATCCAATGGAATCTTGAGAAAGAAGAAACCAATTTTGAAACTTCACAATCTCTAATGCTATATTTCTCTCTTCTACACTATGCCATTCCCAAACAGTACTGGGATTAGTCATATGCCTCACTATAGCCTTTAATATTCTGTGGCATTTGTTGCTGATAAGGAAGAGGACTCATTGTTCCATTGCTCTGTAGATGATCATTTCCTTCTTTATCAAGTAACTTATAGATTGTTATTTTATTCTGTATTATGGGGAAAAGAATAGCACATGTACACCTTTGCCTATGCAGATATATACAAATGTATTCTATACCTTAAGTTAGATTTTACATTCTATGGACAATTATCATATTAGCTTGCATATTCAACTCATTGAAGGCAATCAATATTTTTAGGATTCTGATATTTGCTGATTATTTTTTAAACTTTGAATGACATTTTGTTCTTGGAGTCTACAAAGTCACAAGAGGTTATTGTTGATAGTTTGAGCCTATATTGTAACTTCAGTTGACTAAGATTGATCTACTCATAGCCCAGGGAGAGAAGAAAATTAATTTCAACATAAACCCTTACCTAATCTGAGACTCTCCATATATCTGCAATGAATGTTATTAAAATTTGGCAGGTGGGAGGGGTTTATTTTCTGTTGAACAGTTTGTCATTGTCCCAGTGTAACCAATCACGTCTGTGCTTCACTCTTTCCCTCTTTAAGGTAATGATCCTTAAATTCATAACACCTCCTGCTTCAAGGTAATGATCCCTAAATTCCTACTTTCTTTTTATTTGCTCACTTTTCCAATATGTGTTTTCTTTAAGACAGCTTTTATTCTTTGTTCTATTATTTCTATTTCTATCTTAGATTTTCTTTCTATTCAACATAATTGAAAGTTAAAAGACATATTGGTGATTGAGCAAATTCTTTGTACTTCAAAACTTCTACTTAGATTTGAGAACAATTTCTTTTCCAAAATCATGTTTCTGCTTTGCCCCTGGGATAACCCACAGGAAACCGATACACTGATGAGAAGAGATTGAGCTGCCACTCAAGCACGCCTACCACCACACCCACTTCCAGCAGCTCAAGGATGAGATGACATTATTTATTGTGTTTTGCTATAACACTCTAGATTTAGCTCTAGAGGGCTGAACTTTATCTAAGCAAGTTCTTTTGTCCCAAGTTCATGTTTATGGTCGCATAAAAATCCTATAAAAGCAACAAGAAGGTAGGAAATGATGCCTTTGAAATATCATAGGGGAATCTTGGCAGCAATGAAATGTGCTCAGTCTTCCAAGCAGATATAAAACTGTTCCTCACAGGGATAGACAGGTTTTCAGTGTTAGTGATGCTGATTAGGCTTTGGATGAGAGCTTCTCACACTGACTCACAGAACACTTCGTGGAGCAAATCCTTTAAGACACAGAAGTCTAGAAACATACCCTGACCTATATTTTTTTCTTTGTTTTCCTCCTTTAGGTGCTCATTGACTTCATTAGCAGCAATATGTTAATAAAGGTTATAAACTAATGATCCATGAATTAGAATTAGTATAAAAAGAGTTTTTATAGAAAAATAATTCATTTCATATAGAACTAACCCCACATTTCTCATTTTTCTTTATTATTTTATATTAGGAACACCAGGAATACCTAGGCCTATGTTACCATAAAGCAACAGGAGATTTTGATGAGCAACAATTTCATAATTTTGATGAATTCTTGACTAATTACCCATAATCCTACAAAATCTTAATTTATTCTATTTCAGCCATTTGAGTAATAAAGTTGAAATCTGATGATACTATTTAAGCCTAAAATCTTGTGAAAATTAAGGGATTACAGATGATAATTTACAAATTAGTCGTATCAATCTCTGTAGAAAAGGAGGATAGTCCACTGATCATGGTAATTGCTCCAGAGTTTAATAGGTCTCTAATAACTTGGAAAACAATAAGGTGAATGCTTTCTTTGGTCAAGATATAAACATGGTTAAACTGGCTGTTAGGCTATCATCCTATGTGCTGCACTGCAAGGTGGGAAGCTGGATGGAGAGCATGCTATAAAAGAGTGGGTGTCACTCTTACCCAGGAAAGAAGGCAACATCTGGCCAAAGTCACAATTCTATTAATCTCAACTCATATTGTGTCTAGAACTTTATTACATCAGCATGGCTGATGCTTTTTTTTTATCATGAAACTTCTCCAGCAATTGTAAATGGTACCCACATTATAGACCAGAAATAAATTTAGTTGGCTATTTCTCTGAAATAACTAGATTATCCAGTGAGTCATGGATACATAAGCTAAATGCAGATACCTCCACATCAGATTCATGTGCCTGGGGGCCAATTTTTATCTTACCCACTCAGGTAATGTGACATGAGAAAACACACAACACTATGCTGTCCACAGTGATAAGCATTGTCAGGTAACAAATAAAGGACTATTCATCTCGCACTATGTGTTATGAGGAAGGGGTGTCAGCTGTTCTTATGGGTGACAGGTCTAACCTGGCTCAATTTCTTCTGTCTGTTTGCTCAGTCTCATCAAAATACAAACAACACATGCAATATGAATGACTGTTTAAAATGTGCCAGTAAAGAAAGTTTCCATAAGTTACAAGCAACGTGACGTGGAAAAGTTTGAAAGCAGGGTTGTGAGCTTGAGTTAACTGTTGATGAACTTTTGGGCCATAGCCAAGAGTTCTAGTCAGCCTTTTTGCTTACATTGCCTAGTTTTGAAAACATGTTCCTTCAGGAATATTCAAGTCAGCACTCTGTCTTCCTTGGGTGAGCATGATCTGTACCTTTGAATAAGTCAATTGGTCAACATTTGAATATCTTTAAGTTTCTTATGATAACAGCAAGTTTCATAGCTTTGGAAGGTTCATGTTGCTACCACAGCAAACTTGCTACATGGTTTAAAGCTGTCTTTGGGAGGGAGACTGAGTCACTAAGAAGTAGCTGCTAGTAGGCTGAGTACCTGTAAGCTAGTCTAAAAGCAAGTTGAATTTCTTCCAAGTGCAATGTAACCAAAATTTACAGAACTGTATACTTCCAAACCAGTTTCAACATTTTATGAATATAGGACCAATGCTGTCACAGTGATATCCTGCTACTGAATATCTGATGGCACTGTCATATATAAATAAAATTTCCAGGTTGATGTCTCTTAACTTGTATCACACCAGAGGAAATGTTACTCCCTTTTCCCATCACTTAAAAGCTTGGCAGGCCAAGAGTAGAAATTAATATTATAAATATAATATGCAATAGAGGTTTCCAGTATGCTCTTAGAGTATGAAAATTGCAGTTGGAACCTACAAATAACCTGTCACTGCTCATGGCACTGTGAGTTGTTCCTTCCATAGAAAGAAGCTGGCTGTGAAAGTCTCATGAGCATATCTTAATATTATTCCTGTAAATCCTCTATAATATCTTCTTTGTTGATGTGGGAGTGTTCTCCTGTATTTTGTATTACTCTTATTGGTTGAATAAAGAGCTGCCTGGCTTATAGGATAGGTCAGCCCTTGGGTGGGTGGAGTAGACAGAACGGAAGTTCTGAGGAGAAGAAGGAAAGTGAGCCAGATGCCATGAGGCTCCCATTGGAGATGGAGGTACTGTAGAACCGTCCAGTACGTCACCCACCTCGTGGTGACAGACAGACTTTTATAATGGGTTAGTTTATGAGGTGAGGGCTAGCCAGGAAAAGGCTAGTGATAATAAGCCAGGCAGAGTTTAAATAAATACCGTCCTCACGTAATTATTTCGGGTGCAGGCAACCAGTAGCTGAGCGGGCCAGCAGCTGGGGGCTTGGGAGCCAGGCGGCTGGGGAACATACAACCCACACACCTCTCCCCTAATTACAACACTTTGTATTGTTTTATTTTGCTTTGTCTCTTCTCCTCTCCTCTTCTTCTTTTTCCCATAAGTCAAGCTGTATCCTCAACATTCTTCAAATTGCTTTTAAGATATTATCCTATAGGATACCAGTTATTGGTGATATTTCATATTGGATGTTTGTGGAATGTAGGTAGATTTTAATAACTATTCTTGTAGGGAATTGTTAAGTGCCAATATTCCTGAGAAGAGACTGCTCAACACACAGATAAAGAGCCCACAGGGAATTCAAGAGAATGATTTTCACAGTACTTTTAATTTTTTGCTTGAAAATAGTCTCATTCTGAACAATTATTCTCTAGTCTCCAGCAGGCACCTCGTTAGCCTTGTGAAGAGATTGGTTAGACAAGTGCCTATAAAACAAACATAGAAAAGGAAGAAAGAGGCTCAGTGTCCTTGAAGTGTGACTACAAGATGATTGTATAAATTGTATTTTTGAAACTGGTAAAACAGGAATTATGCCTGGCAGTGGTGGCGCACGCCTTTAATCCCAGCACTCGGGAGGCAGAGGCAGGCGGATCTCTGTGAGTTCGAGACCAACTTGGTCTACAAGAGCTAGTTCCAGGACAGGCTCCAAAGCCACAGAGAAACCCTGTCTCGAAAAACCAAAAAAAAAAAAAGGAAAAAGGTATTATTATTATATTTATTTAAAATATTTAATAAAACTATATAGCTGTTTCAATTTTTTATTGTTCAAAGAAAAATTTACATTTACTCCCCTTGTCCTGGGCCCTCCCACTCCATTACCCCACTGCCCTCCCCCTACTTCCCTGATTTGCGGCAGAATACCCTGCCCTGTGGAAAGCCCAAGGCCCTCCCCCCTCCATCTCGGCCTAATTTACAATACTCAATGTTAAATTATTTAGTCAGAAGCTACAGTACATATACAAACTCATGGAAATGAAAATAACGCACTATAGAATGAAGAATGAGTCATTTAAAAAAATCACAAAATAAATATATTCCTACAATTGCATGCAAATGAAAATACAACAAATCCCTTGTGGTACAATAGAACAGAACTAAGAACTAGACTTTTAAGTATAAAAACTTGCAGATAAAATATTCAGAAAAATCTAAAATAAATAAGTTAATAATAACAGTAAGGTTTAGAAAAATACAAAAAGAAACTAAACCCTAAATCAGTAATTAGAAAATTAAAGGAACTAAGAACTAGACTCGTAACTACCAAAACTTACATATAAAATATTCAGAAACATCTAAAATAGCTTAATAATAACAGTAGGATTTAGAAAAAACAAAAGAAACTAGCACCTAAATAAGTAATTAGAAAATTAATTAATCAATATCAAAGCAGAAATTAATGAAATAAAAACATACAAATAAAAACCTTACAAAAATAAATTAATTAAACAAAGACTTGATTCTTTGAAAAGAAAAGCAAGACCAGCAAACCCTGTCAAATATCAAAAGAAAGAAAACAAAGACCCAAGTTAATAAAATTAAGTGTTAAAAAATTGGACATTAGCAACAGTCAACAGTGAAATTTATAACAATATTAATTATATCTTTTTAAAAAAATCATATGTTTACATCAATAGATACAGAAAATGCCAGGGTAGTCAGACCAAAATTTCTCAGATATAAGTGAGTGAAATATGGCTATCCATATGATACAATCTCATTCCTTATTATTTTCATTCTGTCATTCTAGAACATTCTAGCAGGCCATGATAATTAAATTTATGCATCAACACTGTCTCTTTCTGTATGTTGATCTCAGGCAAATCTCTTGAGCAATTTTGGCAATTTGCATACCTGGAAAGTATGAACTAACCACATCTATATCAAGAAGATACTGAGGAAATCATTGATCCAATAAAGGAGAAATTTAATTATAACTTCTTAGACACCATAATACAGAATGTTTTTTTGACAGGATTTTCAGTGCTACATTTTGTAAGATCTCAGCTTCTGTCCCAATAATATTTCTAGCTGAACTTTGAGATTACCCTTTACAATTTCAATCCACAAGACAATTCTAATAATAATATATCACTAAGCCTTTAGATGCCCAGGAAAAATTCTCTAGCAATACCTCCGATTCAGTCTTTTATTCAATATTGGGTTTACTAAATTCTGTGGACATGCTATTCAGAATCTTCCTTAACATCAATCCAAATATTCTTCAACAGATGAAAAGTTTTGTAAGCCATGGCCAGTCCACATCATAAAATATTTCTCTGCAATAAAAAGACAGAAATGTTTGCCATGGACAATCTTCAGGATATGATGCTAAGCAGAAAAGCCCATTTCAATCGGCTATACACTAATATATCATGTAAATGAAACATGAAGGAACAGAACTGATAGAACTCATAATCAAGGAGATTTTTTAGAATGGCCTGAAAAATTATATTCTTGGTAGACAAAGAATGGCTGGCTTACAACAGAAAGGCCAAGAATCCAGTAGTTGTTCAGTCCATGAGGTGTAGATGTCTCTGTAGTCCTAACCTGAATCTGTATTCCAGGAGCATTCCTGAAAACCTATTGGTTTTCATAATACATTGGAATGAAGAGATTGGATTAAATACTAGCCAAAGCAATAGGGTAGAAAATTTGCCATCAAGAGTGAGATCAAGCAGACAAAATGGCAACTCAGAAGTGGCTATTAGTTGTAAAGCAAAGGATAACCAGACTACAACCCACAGATCCAGAGAAGCTAGGTAACAAGGAAGACCCTTTGAGGGACACATGGATCACCCTGGGAAGGGGAATTAGATCAGATCTTTTGGGTGAATTTGGGGCAAAGAGAGGAGTAAAGGGAAGGGATGGGAACATGAGAGGGCAGGATGGTTGAAAGGGGAGGGACTGAGTAGGATGGTAATGAAAGAGAGATGTTGATAGAGAGAACCACTATGCCGTTAGGGAGAAAACTGTTGCTAGGGAAATTCCCAAGAATCCATAGGGATGACCCCAGCTGAGACTCCTAGCAGTAGTGGAGAGATAGCCTGAATTGGCCTTCCACTGTAATCAGATTGGTGAATAATCCAACTATCATCATAGAGCATTCATCCAGCAACTGATGGAACCAGATGCAAAGATCCACAGTCAAACACCAGGCCTAGCTCAGGGAATTCAACTGAAGGGAGATCGGAGGGCATATATGAGCAAGGGAGGTCAAAATCATGACGGAAATCTACAGAGAAAGCTGAAGCAAGCTTGTGGAAACACATAAACTCTAGACTGACAGCTGTGGAGTCTCCATGAGACTGCACTAGGCCCTCCATATGTGGATCACAGTTGTGAATCTTGAACTGTCTGTGAGGCACCTAGCAGTAGGACCAGGATCTATCCTGGGTGTACAAGCTAGCTTGTTGTAACCATTTCCTATGATGGGATGCCATGCACAGCCTTAATGCAAGGGAGAAAGGTTAGGTCCTGCCCCTGCTTAATGTGCCAGACTTTGTTGACTCCCTATGGGAGTCCTTACCAGTTGGGAGGAATGGGTGGAAGAAGTGTGGGGGGCAGGAAGAGTGTTGGATGGGAGAATTGTAGTTGGGATGCAAAATGAAATTTAAAAAATAAATAAATGAAAGTTTAAAAAAAGAAAGAGACTGTAATAATGCAGCAGTCCACTTTTATGTTATCTCAGCATACCATGCAGGACTATTAGCAAATCAGACCACAGTCTTCTCTTCTTCAGCCAGAAGATTATCTGGCATATCACATGAGACTATATACATGCATGCTTGGGAACAGAAGGCATTGCAACATGAAGAAAAGCCACAGGGATTTGGACAACTTCTTCATGCAACTTGCTTGGGCCTGATCATGTACATCACACTTCCATTTGACAAATGGATTGCTCCTGTGAACATCTAAACATATGGGTTGGTGGGTCAGATAATACCCAGCTCATGATGGGCTACTCAGGTCACATGGTAAATTGGTGGCCCACTTTCAAGTGTTCAGTTTCCACTAAGGTTCAACAACAGATCAAAAGCTGTTGTTCAAAGAGAGACTAATTGTCTGGAGGTAGATGATGGTAAACCCTAGCTCCAAAATTCCAAGGGTCTCCTCTGTGATTCACATATAAGAGACTGCCAACGACTCCAGACAGCACCTCTATCTGTCACTGATACCTGAAGCATAATCAGGTCTGCTGAATCATATAATCCAAGTGTCAGAGAAATCTGTACAGAAACCTGAATGTGTGAAAGAGCCTTCTGTCCCAGTTTCTACTCAGAGTTAGCAGCTTTCTGAGTTACATGATAAATGTGTTAAAGTAAATCACCCAACTGAGACCTGTATTCCCCTCCAAACATCAAACAGTTGTGCTTCTGTCTTGGTAGTGGGAATAGCCAGGTGCAATAACCTTCACCGTATAAAGAACATCTCTGTATGCCCCCACACCCTGGGACTCAAGGAAATCTCACCAAAGGATTTTTTCTTGAATTTTCATCGGATTTATTTCCCATTCTTAGATGGAGGTATGTGTTACCAATAAGTCTGAAGTGATTTCTGCCTCCTGCTCACTTGGTGCCGTCAGCATATCATCAATCTACTGGATCAGTGTGATATTTTGTGGAAGAGACAGATGATCAAGATTCCTTTAATATAAGTTATGGCACAGGCCTGGAGGGTTAATATACTCTTGGGTAAAACCGTACACTGCTGGCCTTGCCAGATGAAAAGAAGTTGCTTCTGTGGTCCTTATGTATTTTTATCAAAAAATGAAGCTTTTATTAGATCAATAGTTGTATACCATGGATCAAGAAATGTGTTAATCTGCTCAATTAAGGACACCACAATTAGAGTTGCTATTTGATTAAGTTTGCAACAATCTGTTTTCATTTTCCATGATCCATGTGTCTTCTGCATAGCCAGATAGGAGAATTGGGGCAGATGTGAGAAATACCTCTCCCGTGCAAAAGGGAGACATCATGAGCACCACTACTCGATGGTGGTTCTAATTTCTGTAATTCCCCTAGGGATGGGATATTGTTTGGGGTTCTCTTTTTCTCTAGTAGTGACAACTTCAGTAACTTCTACCTGACTTTGCTCCCTCCACAGGTCAGGGAACATATATGGGAATTCCACCAAGTTCTAAGTATACCTATTCTAATTGTATGGATTCTGGAACTAGGAAATAAGCACAGGATGAGATCTGAGAACCACTGGACCCAGGAATACCTGAACTCTATAAGCCCCTAGTTTAATTGGAAGACCACAATCCTGTGAGGGATCTCCCGGAGTCAGTATCAATTCAGGCCCATTATCTAATAGGCACCATAAAGTATGTCTTTTTTTTTCTTTTTTTTCCCCTCCAGTGTTCATTTACCCTAGTAAAAAGTCCTTAAGTCTCTCTGGGGGAAGAGTAGGGGAAAGGCCAACAGTAAATTCTTAGGTATTTTAGAAAGGTACTTTCTCAGTGGAAACTGGCCTTGTTGTCCTGAGGATTCTGGATCTGCAAACTGGCTCAAGTCTGGAAATTGGCAGATGGGTCAAGATTCCCTTTTGCTGTGAGACAATGCAGCCCTTTCTTCATTTGTTCTAAAATGGTTTCTGCTTGTACAGATCAAACCAAAATATAGTAGGCTTCTCATCTGTTTTATTCCTGGAATTACCATGATTGATTAGCCAATAGCAACGGTTCACGTGAGTTATGCTATCATAAATATCATTTTGCCTGTGCTTCCCATTATAAGTCAGAGCATTATAGAAATCACTTTTCCTGTGCTGCCCATTATGGTAACTGTACTCCCCTGTACTGCAACCTGGTCACTGCTACTCCAGGGTCCAATTAAACCCCTCACATTTAATTAATCCAATGGTGCAGCAGCATCTTCAAACCTGAGGTCTGACACAAGGAGATCTACAGCAGAGCTCTTCATATATACTGGTGTCTCTCTCACCTTCTTTACCATATGGCATCCCTGAAGGGCATGTCCTCTGGGCCCTCTCATTGATGAAAACAAGGTTTTCCACAGCTCTAGTATTGAAATTTCCTTGAGCTTAAAAATCACTTTATCAGCACTAAGCCCAGGGCTATCAGGCATCTCCAGGAGGCCATCTTCTAACAGATCCTTCAGGCAATCAATCAAACACTGACGCCTTTAAAAAAAAAAAAAACCCTATGTGAGCAGCCATATTAAACTTAGAGTCTCAACATAGAGTGCCTATATTGATAAACGCAGCCTGATAAAGTTTTTAAAAGTCATTTGTTTTATTTTTGATATAATAATATAATTGCGTCATTTACACATTTCTTTTTCTCCCCCCAACTTCATATTCTATATTTCTTCCACCATTATCCCACATCCTTAAAATGTATTTTCATTCATATTCCTCAGACATTGGCTTGAATTAATTAGCAAAGACATTAAGGTCTTTAGTGGTGTAGTTCAGCTCCTCCAGGATTATGCTTCCTTTCTCACCTGCAAGAGCCTGCTGATCCTTGAGTTTGCTGATAGATCTGGAGGCACTGGTGGGTACTTAGGGACTCAGTGTGTTCTTGTCTGTCATCTCCAGTAGGAAAGGTCAGTGTTCGGCAGACATTGTAGCTTTAATTCCCTCACACAAGTGTGCAGAGGCCAATACTGCATGGGGTGGATATGGATTTGATTACAATGGAGAAACTACTTCTTCAGGTGAGACAAACCCACCAGAATCTTAGGATTCACATTCTTCAGCCTTATTAGGATCCTATCATACATTTTTATTCAAGTTACAGGATCCCACTATTTACCGATTAGCATCCTTATTTAACACTCTCCAAGAATGGAGCATGAATTTTTGCTGTAGGTCAGCCAATTTTGGGATTGGGTTTAATTTTCTACAACTGCATCTTTATGGCTGCTAATGAGAAGACTGTCTTTGGGTGGGACACATTTAGAAATCTTTAGACTGTCTATGTACATTTGGATGGAACCATTTAATTTTTTCATTGAGCTCGGACTTTCCCTTTTCAGTTTATGTAGAGCAGAGGACCCTTTGGGGGTCAAAACACATTTTAACAGAGTTAACGTATCAGATATCATGCATTTCAGATGTCAATATTATTCATTACAGTTATGAAATAATGAAAATAATTTTGTGGTTAGATTATCACAACATAAGGAACTGTATTAAAGGGTTGAAATATTAGGAAGTTTGAGAACCACTGACATAGAGCTTCTAGAAACGTACAGAATGGAAAGCTTTCTATTTCTTACATATTGATCTCTTAATGCCTTTGCTCTGCTTCTTGATGACTATTTACCACTCCATATCTGCCTGTTGTTCAACAGTTAACTTATTATCTGTTTGTCAGTCAATAAAAGAGCTCCCTATTGTCATAAAGTACAGGGACATAAAGATTTCCGTCCTAGAGGCAATAACAGGATTGATTCATAGACATAAAATTCCACTAAAGACACTGACATATGCTGGTAGAATACATGTTTAGCTGAAGAGAGTTGGTTGGCATGTGACACAGTGCCAAGCCCCAAGAGAAAGACAAGTGAGATCTGGCTCAAAACTCTTCTGATCGTGATTTTCTAGACTTTAAGATAACACCCATACTACTATGTGTGCATCCTACTTCTGTGATTCTATCTCACAGAAAGACTGGTCACCACCACTTTTCTCTCTTTCAAATCAATTTTTCCATGTGCAGTAGATGTTTGAGGCTTATACTTAATGCTATAGAATTGGGGATAGGAGATGGATGGGGACATACATCTATGTCTTAGTATACATACATATATATGTGCTTGTGTTAAATATAATCTATAGTTATTCCTCAGCTTTGGACACCATTTCACTGTGTTTTGACTTTACTTTTTGTTGTTTTTTTCTTTTTGTTTTTCGAGACAGGGTTTTTTTATTTTTGTTTTTTTTTTTTTGTTTTTGGTTTTTTGAGACAGGGTTTCTCTGTGGCTTTGGAGCCTGCGCTGGAACTAGCTCTTGTAGACCAGGCTGGCCTCGAACTCACAGAGATTCACCTGCCTCTGCCTCCCGAGTGTTGGGATTAAAGGCATGTGCCACCACTGCCTGGCTTTGACGTTATTTTTAAATAGCCATATATCTATGTTGGTATCAAAGCAAAGAGGACTGATATCTAGAATATGTAAAGAACTATATATCAAAATCTCAAACAATCAAATAAATAATTAGGCTCCATTGAACTAAACAGACAGTTCTCAAAGGCTAGATGTTTCTTGCCAATCAATGTTAAAATATTTAGTATCTTTAGACATCAGAAAAATACAAATCAAAGTTAATTGAGACTCCATCTAACCTAATCCGAATGATTTTCATCAAGAAAACAAATAATAATAAATGTTGGGGCAGGTGTCAGGAAAAGGGTAAACTTACCAATGCCACTGCTTGTTAGAATAGAAATTATTCTGGCTGTCATAGAAATTAGTATAGTAG
Source organism: Dicrostonyx torquatus (assembly GCA_028555095.1). Classification (NCBI taxonomy): domain Eukaryota; kingdom Metazoa; phylum Chordata; class Mammalia; order Rodentia; family Cricetidae; genus Dicrostonyx; species Dicrostonyx torquatus. The sequence continues at coordinate 4,268,169 of JAQHUG010000051.1, read as the reverse complement.
TTCCTCAACACGTGAAACCAGAACCATAGGAGCCAACTGTACCACTTCTGGGTATAGTTTCAAACATTGCATAGAAGTTTGCTTGCCAATGTTCACTACACTATTCACGAATGTGAAGGCATGCAATCAGTCTATGCATCCATCAACAGGGGAAAAGACAATGAAGACATGGCCTATACACAGAATGGAATTTCACTTAGCCCTAAAGAAACAAATTATATCATCTGCAGGAAAAAGATGTAACCGGAGATCATCATATTAAAGGAAATAAGACAGATAATTAAAGACAAATATTGTTTTCTCTTATTTGTTTATACTGGGTTTATTTATAGATACATAAATTCTTGTGTGTGTGTATGTGTGTGTGTATGTGTGTGTGTGTGTGTGTGTGTGTGTGTGACATGAAAGCAGGATAAACTGACTGGGAGAGGATAAAGAACAAGTGAGGAAAGAGGAGGGAGGGCTTGGGTGAATGTGGTCAAAGATTATGAAGACCTTGGATAGAAAGGTCATTATAAAACCCTTTAATGTGTACAATGAATATTCAGCAATACTAACCATAAACAATGTTCACTAAGAACCGTTTCCTTAAAAACAAAAACCTTCGTATCAATTTCTGAGCTGCTAATATGCAGATTATAACAGACCGGTTTAGTTTACAGTGTAGATTTCACCATGCAAAGGGATGAAAAACTAAATTAAAAATAAGCAAACAGGAGCACATAAAAACTGGAAAATGAAAGTTCTTATCATCTGTGCTTTTATCTCCCCTTTCTAAGCCACCTGGACAGTTTTGAGGGCCATACCTCCTTCCTCTAATTATAGCTATGTAAACTTGTTCACATGTGGTGCTAGAGATTTAACATAGAACTTCATGGATCATAGACAGGCACTCTACCAGGAAGCCTCACTCCCATTCCAGTGATACAAGAACAAAGCAGACTCTATGTTAATGAACCTCACAGGGGACTCAAATCCCAGATCTGTTAGTACTGAGAAAAGGGAACTTCCACACTGGGATTAGAGCAAGGCATGTTTGCTGGATAAACCGACTTTGTTATAGAGAAAAGGCGATCATGTCATTATCAAAATAGCCTTCTTAGAAGATGAATATTAAACTATCCTTTACTTATAAATGGCTAAATTAAAGCAACTCTCATTATGGATTGATACATTTTCCAGCCTCAGTATTATTGTCTCATAGATTAAACAATACATTAAAGAGTGGTTTGCAAGGAATGATAAAACTTGCTTACCTATTGATCTCAAGCTATGACATTATCAACAATATCATTAAAAGTAGAAGTAATATTTCATTAGTATTAAAGATGGATGACAATGTTATAATAAGGTAGTAAAACTTCCAATTTTTACTTCTATTTGGTAAAATATAATCATTTCCAGGTTTTTTCGATTGTAGACTCAGATAATTGGATTTCATTCTTTTGAAAATCAATCATATTTTTCAGTCATTAAAAAGATGACAGACCTAATTATGTTGGTCATTGATTAACTTGATCTAGGTCCTTCCAGGGTCCTTTTATTCATTGTCTCCTCACTGTTTGCCTTCTAGGTATGTGGAAATAACACAGACAAAGCTTTGAAATGCATTCTGTCTAACAGATTTCTCCGAATATACAGCTGGGAAAACATCAAGCAAATGTCAGAGCCACAAGAAGCCTTTTTAAAGTATCAGGTTCTTAAGAAATTAATCGAACCTGAAATAAGCTGTCACAGAAGCTACAAGGGTATTTCTTTACGTCATCCAAATAAAGGAGTATTAGAGAAAGGAATGAGCTGGATTACAGTTTTCAGACTGTGCCAAGGTGCCATGGAAAATCACAACAATGCCATAAGATGCCATGGAATATCTTAGTCATTAAGGCTTTCAATGTGACATTGGTTACCACCTGTGTTGCTTCTGTTGCTAAAGTGTTAGGACATATGTAATGAATGTATAGTCCTGTTAAGATATGTTGTGTTAGTTAGAATACCAAATGAAAAATTAATGGGAGACACAGGGCCTCACAAAAGAGGAACACTTGGAAATACTTAATCTAGCTGGTGGATCTAACTGGAGGTAGAGGCAAAAAAAAGACCAAAAACAAACAAACAAAAAACAAAAACCCTTTGGGATGAGAGTATGTTAAGATACTCAGAATGCCTAAGGCTCCACATGCCTACAGATCTACTAGGTAAAACTGAGTAGATCTGAAGAATTGGGATGTGACTTCATCAAATGAGAAAAAGAAAATGGCCAAATGTCTAAGGCTAGCTGAATGTGGTGGCATAAACCCTTAATCTCAGCACTGTACAGGCACAGACTTCTGTGGTTTCTAAGTCAGCCTCCTTTCCATGTAGTAAATTTCAGGCTAGCCAGGGCTACATAATGAGACCCTATTTAAAAGACAACAATGACCAGACTAATGACTGAGGTGGTAACAGGCCTTAGGAAGAAATCTATTCTTGTTATTTTGTTAAACAGTCATGGCATTAGACTGTCTTCTAATGTTTATACATAGACCTCTAATGTCTAAACGTAGACATATAATGTCTATACTAGTGCTGTTCTCAGCCTTAGTCAGAAAAACCTCTTGTAGAAGGCAATGGTTAAAGCAAAGACTCATAAATGTCCAAACTGTTGAGAGTAAATGACCTTGAAGGCCCATCCCTAAATGGGGCCTCCATATTAACCAAAGACATAGGGAACATAACAAAAGAAAGGCCTACTTACTACAAGAACTAGAGCTTGAGGAAAGAAACTATGAAACACCACCTTCTGGGTATGATGTGACCTTTCAAAAATGAACACACAGAATATGAGATCATCTACATAACACAGAGACACACACAGACACACACGCACACACACACACACACACACACACACACACATACACCATGAAAGCAGGAGAGACATAGATATTTGGCTAGAAGGAAAGAGTCACAGGGTGAATAAGAGATGGCAATGGAATGCACATGATCACAGTTTACCATGTGGAATTGTCAGAATTTAAAAAAAAACAAAATATAGAAAATGGGAGAAATTATTATTAAGAGAAGCAATACATACCATGGGAAATTTATATTTTAACTTATGCTCCATGTAGAGAAAAAGACAAAATAGTCAAGACAGTTTCCAATATAGAATATTTTTAAAAAATGGAAAGAGAGAATTACCATAGTAATGCATATGTGTCTTTTTCAATATTTCTTTTTATAGTGTAAAATAAGGCAAATACTGACTATCTTCAATGTTTGGTCTATCTTGAGAGAATGTGGGAGATGGAATCTGTGCAAAATCTTCTGTATGTTTGTATGGAAAATAGAGACTTAATAATTTTATGTCTGGAAAATCAGAAAGATATGATAATTAAAGGGACGAATCAGAAAATAATATTATAACAAATAGCAAAAGAATCAATTTAGTATTGAATGTACTTTTGAGAAACTGGTAATTGGAAATAAACATTCATTCCTTCCCATTTATCTATCATCTATCTATCTAATTCATGGAGTTATGTGATGTTGAAAATGAGGAAAATGACTCTTATGAAAATCGATTTTGATTAAATCACTCTAAAATTCATTTTCAGGAACTTGGTTCATGTATATTTGCTTGTGTTTTAGACACTTATATGGTGTCACCACATTGTAATCAAAAGATGGATGGATCAGAATTTTGGATCTTCTTTCAGAAGATTTTGAAGTTAAAAAAAAATGAGCTAGCATAGGCAACTTTTGAAGAACAAAGCAAAGCCACTCTACACAACCTTGATAGGTTCATTGTCTTTTTTCATACATTTATTTTCTTTTGAAAGCAATGTTCATTGAAATTATCCTTTACTGTAATAGTTCTGGGTTTCAGTACACACATGGATTCAAGCTGTAAATCTCAGCAATTTAAAGATGGCTGCATGATTTTAGAATTTAAATCATTGGTCACATCATTGTTTTTCTTTTAAAGTTAATGTCAGCTTTTAACTGATCTGGCTCTGCTTTCCTATGCCTCCATCTGAACCCTGAGAGGTTTGATTACAGTATGAAGGCACGAGTAGTCTTGGATTTTAGCTGTGAAGGTTTATTCAGCTATTTGACTGTTATGTTTTACCAAATTGAAGAAATTCTTAGTCAAACATTTATTACATTTTGACATTTGACTGTGGTGTTACGGGACTTTGATACACAGCATTTTTCTCTATAACAGGTTTTCTACAGTTTAGGTCACAAGCTCCGAACACACAGGTGCCTTCTGTGGTGTATGGTTTCAGTGTCCTCTTCATTTGGCCCTGTGGTCAGTGTGGATCTATCTTTTGATTCACTTCTCACACTTTGCAAGTTGCGCAAGTACACAGTGAAGACAAACGTAGAAGTTCATGTATGAAGACTTTCTCTACCATCTTTGGTTTACTCTGGAACCTTCTTTTGGTTTCATAGCCAGACAGCTATGGCAGTGCTTACTTTAAAAGTATGTCTAAGTTTGTCTGTTCTCATTTTCCTTTTGTGTTGGGAACACAAAAGTTCTTGCACTCAGAGGTAGGTGCTAATGAAATCAAGAATGTTAAATATGCAGAATTACTCAGAAGAAGGGATATATAACCTTTTTTCCATTCAGAAGCCTGGGAATGGAGGTGGTTAATAGCTTAGGTGATCTCTATGCTGTCTTTGGACCACACCATACCTCTCTCCCCCAAGTTCCAACGAGCAGGACCAGAGGAGGATAATTGTCTACATGACCACTGTACTATCTGTACAGTCAGGGGCTTCCCCACCTGTCTCATACAGAACTGGAAATGGTTACTAGACACAGTGATCTCTGAGCTATCAGTATGATTAAGACCACACCAGATTCTCCAATAGGCCTTAAAATAACACATTTAGCCCATCTCTGAAACAAATCTTCATGGAGAAAGTCACATGTATTTTAAGGAGAGTTTTGATTTAATTGTGCCTCATTGTGCACAGGGCATTGTGTTATACCTGAAAACATTTTTCTATAAATTGCACATAAATATTACTAAAACAAACTGCTTGCTATCAGACTCTCAATATTTGAAACAACACCGTGTGGAACCATATTTCCTTTCTGTTTCATGCAGATCATTGTTCTGCTGGCTCTGGTGTTTGCAGAGATCCCCACAGTATGGTTTATTTGCTTAGTGTGAAATAATAGGAAAGGGAAGATGATAAAAAAGAGAAAGGGAGTTAAAAATATGAAAATACTGATGAACTAATTTCTGACTTATTTTGGTCTATGAGAGCATGCCTTATGGTCAGAAGTAAACTAAATGTCCTTAGATATTTGGATGCCTTTCGATCCTATATGCTACCAAGATTGGTTATAGAAAACCATTTTTTCTGCTTGAGGATGAAATAGAATGCTCTATAATTAAGTCTATTCATGTATCTTCCTAGTTCTCAGCAGCAGCCTTAAAAGAGGGCTGGGGGAATACTTAGGAAAAAAAAGGATGAATTTACATGTGGTTTAGGAATACCTCAGATGCTGGTTTCTATATTATTCTCAATGTTCCCGTTACAATCACCTGTTATCATCCAAGTTATCCATATATCTATTCAAGCTGTGTGTGTGTGCGTACCATGAGATACTAAGATGGAGTTCCACAAGAACCACTCATGCTGTGGTCCTGTGAATTTATCTCTAGTATCCCTCAGTAACAAGTGCATTTATTTCTGTTTCTCAGGCTTTCTTTCTACAGACTACACTGTAATACTGTATACCAGGATGAATTTAGTCTTATAACTTATGGAGAAGCATGCTCAACACACACACACACACACACACACACGCACACACACACACACTACACACTTCATGGAGCTTCATTGATGATAGTATTCATTCTATCCTCTTTTCTTGTCCAGCTAAGTGATAGTATTTATTGCATTCTAACC
>JAQHUG010000051.1:4216413-4237109 GCA_028555095.1 Dicrostonyx torquatus | reverse complement strand
AGACTTTCTGGGCCATGGACCAGTTAGGCTTTTAGGCTGCTACCTGGTAAGTGTGGAGTCTGAATCCATGTGGGGTGCCAAATGATGTAGGACACTTAAAAGAAATCCTACACTAACTCAGAGTTGAGAATAACAGAAGGTTATTTATTTAGGGGTAGACTCACAAGTCAGAATCCTCTGCTGGAATGAGGAACAGCAACCAAATCCTGCAGCTGGAAAAGAGGCTGGATGTACACTTTACATGAGCATAAATAGTATAAGAGACCACACCCAAGTGGGTAGGTAACTTAAAGGCTACTGGCTGTAGGAATTCCTACAGCAGACTAGTTTTAATAAACTGATCCTTAGATACCAGAAAAGATATTTTAAGCTGTTTTAATTTAGTTTTTGTACTTTTTCAATCACTCTTAAAAAATCTCAATGTTCCAAATTATTGATTTAGCTTAGAATCTCCTTTCATGTTCCTTGGGTAAAAGCAGCCATTAGATATCAATTACTCATATTGTTCCCAGTAGGAAAGTATGTAAGAAGCTTTTTCTACCTTAAATGTTGACATACATCAGGAAATGAAAAATTAGGAGCTCTAAATTGAATGTCCTTGAGATATTGCTGCTTCTCAGAGCAACTTTTAACTCTTTTCTTTCCTTAATCCTAAGGATAGTGACTCTTATCTCATGTTTCTTCCTGACAGATGTAGGGTACAGAATATAGGCTAAAATATGGGTATATGGATATATGTATGTATTAATTTATTTGTTGACTATACATCTATATGAAAGCAAACAAGAAATCAGGAAGGACAGAAAGAGAGAAAGAAGGAAGACTAGCATTTCCCCTTTAGTTGTGTGAAGTCATCTGCAATACCATGTCTAGTTTTATAGGGTAGGTTCTAGGAATCTAATATAGCTGTAGATGCCAGTAAGGGCCTAGTCTGTGCCATGAAGGTGGAAAGCTTTATTCATGGCTGAAGTGATGTCCTGGGAAGCCAAAACAAAACATATTGAGCACACAACAAAATGAGTCTTCACAGGGATAGAATACACAAAAGTGCCAGGACAGAACTAAGGGCAAGGGAAGTCAGAGTGAGCTCAGCCACACCCACAGTGTTTTCCCAAGATGACCCTGAACCTTGCTGTGGACAGGGAAGAAGGTGTGAATGTTGAGTTTATTATGCCAGTGTGCTTGAAGGTAATGGTGTTGACTATGAGGAGTTTTCTGTTCCTTTTTGTCAAAACATTCAAATATGTGGTATTTTACATGAAAAACATTTTTCCATGGAAAATTTTCTTTATAAGTCTTCAGTTTAAGGATACTTAAATAAGATTTTAACATCTTCTCTTAAAAAAATAAAACAGAGAGAGCTGTCTTAGTGCATGACCATGAAATCCTAAGCAAACTTATGAGCTGTTGACTGAATTAGCAAGTCAAGTTTCTGAAATAGGGGTACTGAAATGAAACCTTTGTTTGGATAAATATAAAACAAAAATGAAATATAAATATGTATGTGTAGAAAAATTTCTAAGTTTCACAGAAGAGACTTTTTTCTGAGTAAAGAAAAGTACACAAGAAATTCCTAAAGGTGAAAGAGTAATTTCCTGGGACTTGCCGAAGGACTACTAAGCCAATAATAAAGTTTATTTAAGATACACAAAGTAAGAGAGGACTCTGGTAATTCCAAGGCACAAGGTGTTTAGGGATGAAAAGATTCCGGGAAATGGGCTGTGGTTTCACTACAGGCTCCTGCAGTTGTTAGATTCCCACACTTAATTTATTCTTTGACTCAAATAGGTCAGAGGATTAGGGGTGCTGGCTGTTTTCTCAGTGTTTTTTCAGATTGTCTGATACCCTCTACATAAAACATTCAAAAATTAATGGGGATATCAGTAAGTATGTATTTTAGTAGGGTCTATCTCCTGGGTTTAAAGCGGAAGTAGTGAAATGAAGGCAGGAATGTGCTGCAGCTTTCAGATGCTGCTGTGTTCAGTGCTGTAGAGAATAGAATTTAACACCCCAACCCAAGTCTTACACTGATTTAAGAACAGCCCATTGAGCTACAGCACATTCCAAGAACCACTATGTGCTTAGTGGGACAGAGGGACTGGGCTCACTGTTGCAGGTTTTGTTCCAGCTGTCCTTTGCCAGCAGTTCTTAATATGCAGTTGAATGGCTTGAGGGATGGATGATCAACAAAAAATGTGCCACTTGTGTTTTCTCCAGAATGTCCTTCAGTTGCTATTAATGTTTGTGTTACCTTAACAAGATGTGTTTCTTCTTGGTTTCACTTGCCATGATTTGAACAATAAAATGGAAGGACGGTTTTTCAACAGTTAGCCTTAAAGCACTAATCTACTAAGGAAATATTTATTTGTCCATGTGCACACATAAAATACTGTGCATGTGTTTGTGTGTGTGTGTGTGTATGTGCATGTATATGGATGTACACTATACCTCCAGGTTATATAAGTTCTTAACTGTGACGCTTGTAAATGTTTAACCTCAAATTTAATTCTAAGAAGTATTAGTAAACACGCACACATATATGCATAAACACATACACACACATGTATGTGTCCCATATGGCCCATTTTTCACATTAGATCTAATGTTGTAAACTGAATTGTCACCCCTATTGAAGACTTTCTTATGAAAATGTAGCAAGCAGGATTTGAAGAGGTGCCTACTGTTCTTGGTAGAGAGTCACAAAGCTGAGGTACATATCTTTCACGCATGATTGCCCTATGGCATCAACGCATTAGAAGTACTTTATGGTCACCACAACTGTGACGCTGTGTGGCCTTGTCAATTTGAGCTACTACTCTAACATTATTAAACTGTACCTCTTGCATTTCATTAAGAGCTAAGCAATTAAGACTGAATTTTTATGTGCTGTAGTTTTCATAGTGCACATTGTTCTGATGATGATTTTTATTGATCATTCATAATACAACTTCACAGGTCATGAATTAGGTGAAAATCAACACATCTCCTTACTTCACATGCAGGAAAGCACTTGCCTCCAGCCTGATAATCTGTGTTAACAGATTAATCATCAACGGTCAGTATTTGGGGGTTTAATGTTCATCTACTTTCTTATTACAAATCTCTCAATTCTCATGAAATATAGGTGAGAAACAAGCCAATATTATTGGATGGTCAGAATGGGGGAGGCTTTTTGGCATCACTGATTTGAAGTCATTTAAGGTATACGTTAAAAAAATGGCAGCTGATCCTAGGACAGACTGCAGATAGTGAACAACTGGATTTCATTCAGGAAATGGATATTATCCACACCTTGTCATAAAATGAGAGTAAAGAGACACCTGGCTTTTGGTCTCAGTTCCCATGTGGCTCTCTGCTTACACACCCTCTCTGAGCACTACCACCAGAGACTTCATATTCACCCACTACTTAAATGCCTGTCTCAGCTGTTTTATTTTGACTTTCAAATATGTGGGTTACAGTGGATCTATCCTATGTAAGCGTCTCTAAATTTGAATTGTGTTTTCCTAGATTTTCTCTGAGGTAAAATTGAGCCCTGGAGATCTTTGTATAACATCTGAGAGGAAGTAGTGATTGTCATTGTCTGAAGACTATGGTGTGGCAGGCACTGCTAATGCTCACATGCTGTCACTGGGGTGGCCTTTTATTTGATGGGTCATATGAGCCAGGAATTCTTGCGGGTCCTTCTGAACTACAGCTTCTTCAAGTCATAGGCTGGTCATGTGTATGCATGGTTTAACAGTAATGTTCTTCTCCAATGACTACACAGTCAAGTAGAAATTATAAAAAAAAAAGCCAAGTGGGTAGTTGGAAGGTATTTTTCTTTCAAATTCAGAACTAGATGTCTCCAGGAGCCTTGTAAAGAATGATAAAGTACACGAAACATAAGAAGATAAAGTATTATGTTTATGAGTCAATCAAAACGAGACGAAGCTTCTAATGACTATGAAGCTCACAGGACATTCCACTGAAATCAAGTGTCCTGGACCAACTTGGCAGAAGATTTTAATGCTGTTCAGACTGTAGTTAGCAGACAAAATTGAAGTTTATGGAGGGCAAAGTTAAAAGTTTCAGCAAGAGCCACTCAGGAGCCAGCTACAGAGATTCAATTGTATGTACTCACTGCTCATTGGGCATACCGGTCAAGAGAAAGGCAGCAAGTTACCAATCTGGATTTCCTGAACTAGCATTATGTATTTGGTATATTCCCAGAAAAATAACTGATGTGAAAAATGTGGTTTTCTTATTATATGTTTTCTACAAAATGATTAGGAAACTTTAAACGTATATATATATCTTCTATGGTGCATTCCCATGGATGTTATACACTATGTTGTATTTTCTTTGAAGTCTGTTTAGTGGTGCATACTGTAAGAAAATTTATGTCACTTTAGGTGACATAAATAAGTGCTGTCCTTAATTTCAAAGACTCCCACTCTATTGACAGCTGGTAGAGTGAAGCATGATCAATGCAAACATACAAAAAAATTATGAAAGCCATAGAAATGGACTTCGAAAGAGAGAAAATGCTAAGGGGTCCTTGCTTGTCATTAGATGCATCCTTTAAGGATACACTAGGATGCATCCTTACCCTTCACTTCTACTCTGGAGCCTAGGGTAGTGATAGTGTGGTGGCCATTGTTTGGGCTTACTTGCCCTCCTGGTTTCACTTAGAACCATCCAGCAAAAGACCCCAACAAGATATCGAGAAACATAATATGATTTCTGCCTACACCTCCCTCCCTGAGCAGGGAGAACTATTTCTGCTGTTGTTCTGTTTGTTGATGTTGTGGATCCTACCCAGAAGGCTTCTATGCCTCTGTATCTGTGTGGTGGGGAGTCCTTCTATCCCATCAGCTCTAGGAGTGATGACAACATTACTATTGTGAGTCTCTGAGTGTTTTAATATCTGTTCTTGCTCACACCTCTCTATTATTAAATTAATTTTAATTGACTTTTGAATACATAATCAATATTGTACCAGGGTTCTGAGGGTCAAGGAAAACTAATACTGTTGAGTATTGATTATGTCCAAATCATTGTGATATACATTATTTTATTTGATTATTATATCAACCTCCCTTTGTGTAATTAAAAAAATCAAATGAAATTAGCTCTCAGAAGGGTTTAGTAGCTTATTTGAAGTTACATTCCTAAAATCTATACACCTGAGACTGGAGCCCAGCCATTCAAAATCTATACACTTTTTATTATAGTACATCATTTATAAAAATTGGAAATAGGCAGAAATATGTGAACCAGACCTGCAGCAAGTTTTGTTTAATGATGAGTTGATGAAATAATGAAGTGCTGGACTCCAATACAGAACCATTGCCCTCAGCATGGAGACAGGAAGACCCCTGAGGTTAGGGACTGGAGGCTTTTTCCAGAATCATTTTCTCCTCAATTCTACTATGAAAATAAGACACAGTTACACTCAGTGCATATGGTGGTATTTTAAAGCTCATACCCTGTTGCAATGAAGGACATGTTAGTTCCTCTAGAGCTGTGTGGTGGGAATCTTGGCTTGTACCAGTTTGCTATTCTTGTGCCCCTTAAAATCATGATTTAGAAAAAGGGCAACAACAATAATGTCTCCTGTGCACAGCTCTGTGCACTAGGCAGGTAGGGAGAATGGCAATGGTGGAGATAGGTAAAGATTCTTACTGTGTTCCTACACAGAGCTTACACAGTACTATCTACACAACTGTTATGGAATGTCAATTCTTGCATGAATTTGATAAAATTCCACATCAATAATACTAACACTGCTACTACTAATAATAGTGCATTCATTCACTGATGTGCTTCTTGGGTGTAAAATCCTTTGTGCTCAGATTCTATATGAAATCTCAGTAATTTGAAAATGCAAGTAAGGTGAGTTTATGTGCTGACATTGTGTGTGTGAGAGAGTTATTTAGCAAGTGAAATTTAGCAACAGAATCCAGAAAACCAGCCCAACAAGTAATTTGAAGAACTTCTAAACTAAAAGAATGTCTAAGCTAGCATTACATTTCTGTGTAGGCAAATGTGGAAGTAAAGTGATTTTCTCAAAGGGATGACCCTATTTTTAGAGATAAATCCAATGAGCAAAGGAAAAATGGTTGGCTCAATTTTTACATAACTTACCTAGGAATTGCACTCTTTGACATCTCAAGAAGGATGGGCAGAAAACTTGCAGATGAACTGTGTGCTGAGTGTGTTAGACCCTGTGTTCAATCTCCAGCATCAAGGAGAAAAAAAAAAACAAAGAAAAATTTCTTCAGTATAAACAGTATATTTTACTAATTATCATCAGATTTTATTAAATTTAAAGTATGATATTTTCCCTTGGGTTTTAATGCTGAGCTTACTATTATTAACTATTATTATTACTAACAGGGATGACTTTAGCAGTAGAGATTGCTTGTGGCCTGTTATCACACAGATTAAAATTTGTTAATTAAACTATATAAACAGTGTAGCTGTGATATCTGCATTTTGCAATGAAACCAGCAGGGAGAATGTGGACATTAAGTCAAAGAAAACCAGTATTTCTAGGGTCTGCAGATGATTTGTGTACCGCTGGTACTGATACTAATTTTCTCTGTGAAGCTGCCATCCCTGATGCTGTGTTTATGTGCACTGCCATTCGGCTCTTCTTTTATGAGCATATGTTTTGGTACCAGGATTTGGGGACACACAAGCACTGCCTTGTCCTCAAACTGGCTTTGTCTGGTTATTCAAGAGCAATGTGACAGCCTGTGGGACCCAGAGTAGATTTTGTTGTTACTTTACCACGTGTTGTAAAATTTGGAGACCAAGGTTATTATTCCAGACACATGAATAAACAGTGAGTTGTGAGGAATTGAATAATGGACGTAAAGTCAGATAATTCAACTTGAGGCAAAGCTCTGTTCTTCTTTTGCTAGTGGAACTGAGGCAAAGATGGCATATCCTTATATATGTGATATTGTAGTAATACAATCTATCTCCCTGATAGTCATAATAATCAGAGAAGTAACAGATGGGAACATTTGTACTGATCATTGCATTTGTTTCTTAGAGTCAAGAAACCTAGATTCTTATCATATTCCCTCTTAAAACAACTCAACAGAATATAAATTACTTTGAACTACTTTTACAAATATATGGCAATTATAAAAATACAGGAAATACAAAATATGAAACTAGGTGGATAAAGAAAAAAATCAAAATTCATATTTTGTCCATATTGTTTTTTAAGTTTTTTATAAAAGTGTATCAGAAACAATCATAAAAGGATTCTGATTCAGAGTTTCAGAAAGTTTTAGTCCATCATAGTAGGAAGAGCAACATGTTGGAACGCAGTTCATGGCAGAAAGGGTATGATGGGGCTACCTGGTGGACCAGAACTCAGAGATTGGGATGGGAGCCAAATGCCTAGATGAACTTCAAAGGCTCACAGTCCATCACCTACTTTTGTCAGCACTGTCCAATATGCTAAAGATTCCAGGCTTTTTAAATTGCACCACCAATTTTAGAACATGTGTTCAAAACATGAACCTGTTGTGGGATGATTCAGATGCAAATCCTAGCAATACCCAATATAAGTGAATTTGATATCAGGTTTTCACCACGTCACAGAAGGCCCAGACCAGATTCAGGACGTCTAATCGGTTGCCTGACCTTTGTATTGGGCTAAATCCTGCCATAGCCAGTCTAGAAATAAAGCTGAGTGCCTCTGAGCCTAGAAAGCTAGGAAGTCTCCTTGCTCAAAAATTATCTTTGTAGTAAGAAAAATATTTTTTTCTGGGAATGTATAATTGTAACTAACTCTCAAATAGGTTGGTAAAAACAGTTTATGCTGTTTTTCTGGATCAAGACATGAAAATTTAAATCTTAACTTTTTATAGCAACAGTGGTCTAGTTGTGTGGAATAGACTCATGCCAGCTGCTTCAGGAGGAACCAATCTTTAGTTTTTACCTCAAAGAAACTTAAGAAGCTAAGGAAATATTGTTGTATGGGAACTAGCAGTGATGGTACGAGATGTGGCTGACATGGCTAAAATCCAGGAGACACAAAAGTAATGAGAACTGAACTCACCGCTGGTCCACTATGGAGATTAGTTCACATGATGGCAAATATTTAGAAGTATTTCATAATACTTTATTTCAAAACAAATAATTATAATAAACCTGGCAGGAAACTCATTGTTTTTATGATAACTTGAAAAAAATATATGGAATATACTTAAAAGTACACAATGAAAATAAGAGTTTTCTGTTTCTGCCTATTGTGGATTAACTTGAATTACTTCTCATCTGTAAAAGTAAATAAAAACACAGATATATATTTTATTCAACTATTGTTATTGAGATTCTGATTGTCAACTTTCCTACGTCTGGGATTTACTAAAACATGAGGGTCTGGGTACACCTGTGAAAGATTTTTATTGATTGAATTATGGAGTAGGAAGACCTACCCCAAATCCAGATCTTTTGAGAAGTGAATATCCACTTTAATTCTGGGCCTTACCTTATGGTGGAAGCTTATATAAGAGACATGGAAGAAAAAAGTGTTTGCTCTTTGCCTGCTTGCATTCACTCTCACCGGCAAGTTCATTTCACTGATATTAGAGCCTAATTCCTTGGGATCTACACCAAAGACCATCTGAGCCATCCAGTTTCGTAAACTGTACAACTACTAGATTCTTGGGCCATGGCTGTTAGCTATTCTAATAAATCCCATTATATATGGATGTTTAATGGGATTTACTAGAATATATGTATGTGTGTATTTGTGTATATATATATGTATATATGTACATATATACATATATATGTGTATATATATATATATATAGAGAGAGAGAGAGAGAGAGAGACAGAGAGAGAGATTCATTCTACCAGTTCCATTTCTCTTGAGAACCTCAACTAATGCAACTATGCAAAGGAGCAAACTGCCGACAGCAGAATGCAGAACCTTGGAACAGTGCCACTGGGCTGAGGAGATAAAATTTGAATGTTATACTAGATCATGAAGAGCGACTTCACAGAACAAATAGCAATTCAGAGGGAGAAGCCCACATTTAGCCATGGTCCCCTCTTAGCATTTTACTTCTATGCTAGGCATGTACATATAATATAATGAGGAAGTGGGAGACAGAGAAAAACCTTTCCTCATGATATGTGTACATGCTTACCAGACTTCGCTTACATGGATCTACATAGTCTGTTATTTTTCTTTTTCAACTTTTAGACCTGTGTTTTGAGTTTTAAAATGTGAAAACATTTTCAATACTCAGATGATACCATGCTTGGGTTATGGTTTTTCTATTATGAAATTTTCTTCACTTTCATTGTGTGGGATTGCTCTTGTTAGGGAAATGTGGACTGTTATTGCTTCTGACGGGTTTGTCTGATGCCAGGAATATAGAATGCTGATTTTACGCAATGTCAGAGGGTTTCTCTGCTGCCTTCTAGAGCTTGTACAGTGTAAATATTATCTATTATTTATATGTTTAGGAGAATTAACTAGTGAAATGTTCCAGGAAAGCTACTTTACAGCATACATTAATGTTCCTTAATAGGTATACGGTGATTTAGGATATGTAACTTTCTTGAATAAATTGAAGTTATCTGTGTCTTTTGAGAACTCTTTTCATTTCATCTCAATTGTTAAAGTTATGAGCATAAAACTTTCAATTATATTCCATTATTATCTTTTGATTTGCAGAGTTTTCAATGATGTCTTCCTATCATTCTTGATATTAATAATTCATATCTTCTTTCTTCTTTCCTAATCAGGTTGAATGGCCTTTGGGTTAATTTGAGTCTCTTTCTTGTCTTTGCCTCTCTGCATCTCTGTCTTTTTCTTATTTCATTACTTTTGCCTCTGGCTAAGTTTTCTTCTCATTTTTTATTTACATTTTCTTTCACATTCCAGGTTCTTATAGAGACCTATATTACTGTTGTGAAATATTCTTACATGCTAATTTAAGTATTAGCCACTGTAACATTTTTCTGAAATTGCTTTTGGAGCTAAATCTTCCAGAACTTATGTTATGGATTTGTTTTCATTGCATTTCAGATATTTTCTAACAGCACCTATAAGACATTCAACACATACTTTACTTAAAACTATATTGTTTTGTGTTCTATCTTATATTCAAAGAGATTTCCCACATCCTTTCTTTAATCAATTTCTAGTATAATTGTTTTATATATATATATATATTGCAAATATGTCTTTATTTTTAATGACCAGGGCTTGTCAGCTGATTCAGAATGTTTATTCTTGTTGAATATTATTTTGCAGTCATAAAAACATAAATTCTACAATTATTGTGAGGTTTATTTGCATTTTGAATATCGTCAAGTTGAAAGTGTAACTTGAGTTTTCAACATTTCTCTTGATTTTCTGTTAATTATCCTCTAATTACTGAAAAGGGTATTCAAACCTCCAGGCATAATTGTGAATTTCAACTCCATGAACTATTCTGCTGCTTTTAGTTTTGTGTGTGTTGGAGCTCTATCTGTCATTAAATGTATACACACATAGAAATCCTGTGTTCACAGTGTTGGCTTGTTTGTTTGAAAAGAATACTAATTTTAAGATATGAACCTATATATTGTAAGAACTCTACACCTATTGCTATTTCTATGTATGTTACTGGGACTGATTTAATGATTTGTTTCTCTATTTCTTGTCTTCATCCACCAGAGTACTGTGGGGTGTGTGTATATGTGTGTTTGTGTGTGTCTGTGCATGCATATAGGTGTGTGTTTATTCTTGGGAGTTTTTGAAATTATTGGTTTTACATAATCTTCTTCTTTATTAAATTAAAAAATATGTTGGTCTTTTTTCAATATATTTACATTTTAAGTGTCAGGGGTACTTTGTCTGCTTGTATATCTACTTAACACATGTGTGTGCCACCTATCGAAACCAGAAAAGGCATCAAATCCCCTGAGAATGGAGTTACAGAGAGTGTGAGTCACCAAATGCGTTCTGGAAATTAAACCCAGGTCCTCTGGAAGAGAAACCAGTGCTCTTGACCACTGAGTCATCACTCATTATTTCTTAATATATCTTTTGTATAGGTATTTTCTTTAATTTTATTTATGCATATCTTAGCCTGTTTGATACTATATTACTACATTGCATGTTCCTTTCCATTATGTTCACTTCTGTTTTAGTTTAGGAAACTTTTACTGATATCTTTTCAAATCCAATGGATCTTTTCAACAAACACATCCAGTCTTCTCAATATTGAAATAATCTCTTGTCTTTGATATTACTTTTGGATTTTTTTCATTTTTATAATTTCTGACTCCTGAGATATTTTACCTTTAATACATGTGGCCACCTCTTCCAAGAAGGAAAATGCATGAATCATCTAAATCATGTGTGTGTGTGTGTGTGATATTTACATTTCTGTGCATGAGTATCATGCCCATACTCCCATATATGTGTGTGTGTGTGTCTTGTTTTTCCCACTTTTTCATTTATTCTTTTTTATTTTTGAGACAGGTCTCTAGATGGCCAAGAACTTGCTATTTTGCTAGGTCAATGATGACCCTGAATTACTGATCTTCTATCCTCCACTTCTGGCATGCTGGGATTATGATCTTATGCCAATACATCCTATTTATGGTGTACTGAAGAATCAAATCCCAGCCTTCAATCACTCTAAGCAGTCACTGTTTCAACTAAGAGAAGACCATAGACCTCCTTTCTTTTTTGACAGTCTATTTTCTATTTTTATTCCTTTTCTTCTTTATAATATGCATATATACGTAGAGTTATTAATATGAAATTATTTGCATGGTATGTAAAAGAATACTAGTGTCTGAGGTAAAATATAAATACACATGGAAATGGTCCTTTTATAGTTTTGTGTAGTGGGTGGAATTGAATTAACATAACAGGGAGTTATAATTTTATAACCATCATAACCATCCATGCATGACAGTGGTGAAAGACTATTCCCTTTGTTCTGGCAGTGTATCACATGAAACCAAATTTTTTCAGTTTTATCTATCAGCTCTGTTTCTCTATGTATAGCACTGAACACCCTCTCTGTTACATGTTGGTCCTGCACAATAGCTAAGCTAGTGCCATGCTTCTGTTGGCAATATTCTGTTTTCCCATTTCAGTCTCAGTCTTCGGCTCGTCCTATGCTCCTGTGTCTTTTGGATGGGGTTCTCTAATGTCCCTGCCCTCTTCTAATGTCTTCCTAACTCTCTTCTGCCTTATATCTGTGTTCATCTTGTTCCTGAGAGCATCTCCTGACCATTTCAACAGACAGACCTCAGTTTTCCAGCAGCTTTGATTTTTTGCTGCATCTCAGTCAGAAGCAAAATAATGATAACAATAATGTTAATGATAATAATAATAATAGTAATAATCTTTGTTCTCCTCCGACCTAAGCAATTTGTCTTTGTCAATGACTGGATGAAAAACAACTTCTGTGTTTTTTTTATTTCAGGATCAAAATACCTTCATGCCTGTGTTCCAGGGGCCACAGTCATTTACCTCCAGCACACTTCTACAAGTTGGGATGTTGTCTTTGAACCACATTTCCAATCTTTTTTTGTGAGCATCCTGAAAAATGCATGGAAAAGAACTTGTGGGGAGCAAGTCTTTTATAAGTGACCAGTAGGCATATTAGCTTTACCTAAAGCAACTGATATGCTGCTCGGTGAGTCAGGGAGTGTGTGATACATATGCATAGCCTTAACTATCTCCAGTTTTTACAGAATTTTTTTAGTACCAACTAGGTCAGGTGGTTTCTTGATAAGCATCACTTAGTTTCTTTGTGAATATTTGGGGGAAACATACCTAGGAGATCAAAAGTAAAGAAAATTATAGGAAAGAATTTAGTTGCAGTGTAGACTACATCAAAAAACTCAGAGGCTTCTGTATGCATGAATGAACGTGGATGTTAGAGACAGAAGGAATTTCCAGACCATTTCAATTTTTACTCACACTAGTGAAGATCTTTGGAAGTGAATATCCATGGGAAAGAGACACAACTTTAGCCATGGAGATTCTCTTTGGGTAAGGAGATGTCACAGGAGGAGAGTCAGCTTACTCTCAGGAGATGGAGTACATCTGTCCTGAATTCCTGACAGAGGTCTTAGAAGACTATTAATCCTAAGGAATTCAAAGAAATCACCTCTAGGCAATTACAGCCATACTAATAAGATAGAAAGTGAATGAGAATGGTCTAAAAGGCCGGGGAGAAAAGACAACAAACGAGCAACAATAAGCTTTGTTTATACCCTTTTGGTGACTGACATACATAAATGCCAATTTATATTATTGATTTTAAAACAGAAGAAAATAGATAATAATAATGATGATGATGATAGACAAAAATGTAATAATAATAGATAATATGATTCTATGAAAAATATTTCTAAATTATGAAAGCAATACAATGACATTTAAAGACAATAATTTTAAAAAATCAGAGGTATTTTTCTTCCAGAAATAACTGAACTCAAAGAAACCTGAACTCATAGATCATCTAAATGTTTAAATAACTTTTGGATATAGGGCCCCATGCCTATCTTGTCCCAGAAGTACAGTGAAATTTTATTCAGGGGTTCTGGAAACAAATTGAATGTTGCCTCTATTTAAGATATAATGAGTTCTCTGTGTTTCTAGACCGATTCTAGGCTGATTTACCTGTTATTGCCTGACCTCCAAGTGTGTAAGTAGGGGGTGGTATACACGAGTACTAGGCTCCAAAGGAGCTTTTATAACAAGAAAAATCTAACAGAAGCTGGAGACACTGTCAGGGAAATGTATGTCTCAGTAACCCAGTAGCTTTGGTTCTATTCTTCTGAGGGTTTTACACATGGTTTCCAGAGTGATTGCAGCCCTTTGCCACCCGACCAGCAGTGAACTGGACTTCCCTTTTCCCCATCATTGCTGGAGCCTCTCATCAATTGTTTTCTTAATTTTAGCCATTCAGACTGGGGCACTGTGGTATCTCAGCACAGATGTATTTGTACTTCTCTGACTGTTAAGATAGTTGGTCATTTTTAAAACCACATGTAGCAGTCATTTCCTTTGTAAAAAGTAACTTGCACATTTAAAAACATATCTTAATTAACCAGATACTAAATCTATACATCTCAATGAATTTCTGTACAGTTAGAAATTTTTAGAACACTGTTCAGATCTAAAGATCTTTCTTTCTTTTTTAAAAAATCACTTGTTTTCTTGATTTTTTTGTTTATTTGTTCATTTAATTCCTTTATACTAATCCTTTACTGGATTTATAACTAGTACCTTAGTTACTTTTCTACTGCTGTGAAGAGACACAGTGACCAAAGCAAATACTAAAAGAAAGCATTTAGTTGTGGGCTTAATTTATAGTTTGAGAGATGAGTTCATGACCATTATGTTAGGGAGCAGGACAGCAGGCAAGCAGACATGGCATTGGATCAATAGCTGAGAGTTCACACCTTACCTGAGAACTGGAGGCCAAGAGAGACTGGGAATAGTGTGAGTTTTTGAAACCTTGAATTTCACCCTTCAGTCACAACCTCCTCCAACAAGACTACACCTTCGAACGATTTCTAAAAAGTTCCACCATTTGGGGACCAGGAACTCAAATTTATGAGTCTTTGAGATCATTATTTTAAAACACACCATTGTAACATAGAGACTTCTAGTTTAGAATGGGATTCTGTGAAATGAAGAACTTGGTAACAGGACCAGTCTGGGGAGTTATCAGTCTGTCCCTCAGGGTTCCATTCATCCAGTAGACATAATGATGTTTCTGTCAGTATGTTGTTAGACGGAAATAGAGTAGCAGAGTTTGAGTATGAGCACATGACAGTGTAAGGATTTGATTGAGCAGTATAAGCAAGTAGCTATGATAAGCATGCTTTTGCCAATGCCAGTTGTACATTGTATGCTGTAGCATACGGGGATGTTGTTTCGTCTAACGTGACTATTTTTAATTTTCAAGCTGGGTATCTACTTAGCACCAATGTCTATGTACAATATTCTATCATAGTGGTAAGAATGACTCAGCTTCAAAATTCAGTTTTATAGATGGGTTTCTTTGTCATTACATGTATTGGTTGCAGTATGACTGCTCTACAATAAGGGGCTGAAATTATTTGTGTATTTGACAGGTCAATAACGCATTATGAATTTATGAGGCACTAACATCTGTGGAAGGGAGATGCAAAAACAGAGTTAGTAATTCTACCAGCCTGAAGGTAGCTACAGTTCTTTGGTGACTTGTCAACATGTCCCCAGATTGGACCCCAGTGTCCAGATCCTTACTCTCTCATTCCATTACATTATTGAAGCAACCATCACGGAAAAGGCTGCACCTGTCTGCTGCAACGCTCTGAAGATGAGGCTCTTGCTCAACAGTTAGGAACATATTCTTGACTTGGGACCAGATGCTAGACAAACATCCAAATCACTGAGCCACACCATAGACCTCCTATCTTTCTATCATATCTTACTTAAAAATGTATTTTATTTTTAATTATGTGTGTGGGCATATGTAAGAGTATGCCCTGTGTGTCAATACTCATGTAGGTTAGAGTTTCCTGCAGTTGGAATTGCAGGTAGTTGTGAGTCCTTGGATGCAAACTCATGTTGTCTGCAAAAGTGTCACTATACACGTTTAGCTACTGAGTCATCTCTCCAGTCCCAAAGGTGTAGCCCAGGTTGATCTAAACTCATGATTCTTCGGTCTCTGCCTCTTCAGCATATCCCATTGGCATGTGCCACCACACACTGACCTTTTATTTTTTGAATATATGCAATTTATCTGGTTTGCAACATGTTTGTTCTTAAGATGGAACCTAGAGGTCACATTTTTATTTCAAACAAAACACATAACTAAATGAGCGAGGTGGAAACCAAGAGTGGGAAGCACAGATGCAAAATCGGGCTACTAGTAATCATATAGAAAATGAATTTATTCTACAAACCTCATTTAATTTTTCAAATTATCATTTATTTACACCTCATTTCTGAGTGGATCAGCATTGACTATGAGAAATAGGATTAGAAGGCACAGGGTGTCCTTGAGTAAGCCTGCCCCACAGGTTAGCTGGCCCACAGTCAGATTAGGCTTGAACAGTTTATACATGAGACAGATT
This sequence comes from Dicrostonyx torquatus, assembly GCA_028555095.1. Taxonomy (NCBI): domain Eukaryota; kingdom Metazoa; phylum Chordata; class Mammalia; order Rodentia; family Cricetidae; genus Dicrostonyx; species Dicrostonyx torquatus. The sequence continues at coordinate 4,221,002 of JAQHUG010000051.1, read as the reverse complement.
TAAGACTTGAGTGGAGGTTCTGTTTCATGAACTGTTTTCTTATTCCTCAAATGCTTTTAAAACTGCTGGTACAGGAAAGTAGCTAGGGATAGCTGGCAGTCCTTTGACTTTTCTTTGTTTAGCATATGATGCTTGGGTTTCAATGAGCAGTATATTTGCCTAAGTTTTTTCTTGAGTATTTTATGTAGGGAGAAGGTAAAATTCTGGGTAAATGTGTGAGGATGACAATTTTAAGGATGCTAATATCCCAGACCCATGGAAATGGTAATGCCTTCCCTGGGTCAGGTTCAGGGAAATGGCAAAGCCTTCCCCTGGTTTAAGTAGGAATGTTGACATACATGTGCATAAAACATCCACCTTGGCTTCCTCCTCCCTCATGTTTATAGACTGAGACTTCTGTACCTACAAAGACTTCCACTGAGAAGAGGTAGCCCTCTCCCTCCTGCTGTACATAATAAAATTGCTGAGTTTGGGGTTGTTGTAGCAGGTGTTCTCCAACCAAGCGAATACAGCTTATCAACTCACTCACACCTCTTTTGTATGTGTGTCCTTTCTTCAGTATCTCATTTCATGTCTATGTTTTCTCAGTCAGATTTCCAGGACCAAGCCAGGCTAGAAGCAACATTGCAATACTTTTTATTGTCCCATGGGAGCACATGTTTAATTACATAATGGAAATCAGGAGAAAACAAATGTTTCTTTTCTATCACCCTTCCCATCAATCAAGGGATCTATTGCTAATAAAATCTTTTTTTCATGCAATCAACAAATTGAGTATGTGGTTTGGTTTACATACTATGTGACATTGAAAACCAAGGATGATCAAGTGTGAAACCATTTTGTTAATAGAATATTCACTATATTAGCAGAGTTGGGAGATGTATATAAATAAATGAAACATGAAACTACATGCACAAATTCTGAAATGACAGAATGATGTCAGAGTTCAAACAAAGGAAGGTTCACCTCTAATATATATGAAATACCTGATGAGACAGAAAATTCAACATTGTAAACATGAAAATCAGTGCAGTCTACATAGAAGTGAAAATCAAAAAAAGAAAAAAGAGAAAAGGCAAAATCATTAGGCTCATGGCTTGTTCAGATTGCCTGTATCATAGGTGACAGGAAAACCTAAATTGTTGATTACACGCTTTGAACACACAAAAACTCTGTATGTAACCAAAGGACTTAAAACTTCATTATTCAAAGAATAAATATAGTCTGCACTTTATGAAAAAATATAAGTACCAAACTTTATGAAGATAATTTGATTTCATGGAATTGGAGAACATAGAAGTTTGTAAACTGATTGCAAGAGTATTTAATAGTTCAATAAGAAAAAAGGAATGGCCTAGATTATTTGTATATAATATTACAATTATTTAGCTACTGTTCTATCATCCTAAATATCATATTCAATGCCTAGTCCACCATTTTTGTTTTGTTATCTTTAAGAAATACATTTATAATAAGTGAACAAATGTGTCTGCAGTTAGTAAGAAAGGCATGTATCTTAGAATCAACATAAGGTCATTTGATGTGGGAACTAGACAATAATTTCAAAGAATTTAAATCTCATTGTGTTTAGGATGAAGGTAAAAAAAAGAAAAGTATATCCAGGAGAGCTGAAGGAAGAGCAGTTTTAACACACTGGGGAGGTGGTACGCACTGAGGGGTAGGAGAGCCTCATGGGGGAAGTACACACTGTGGGAGAGGATAGCCTCACAGGGAAGGGTGTACACACCAAGGCAGAGGATAGCCTCAGTGAGGAGGTGGTGCGCACTGCAGGAGAGGATAGTCTCACTGAGGAGATTGGACAGGCAGAGGAACAGCTTTGGAATAAGGCTGGAAAGAGGTTTAGTGTATTTAAGCTCAGTTTTACAGTGTTTAGAGCAAGATGAGACTTTGTTCTTAATCACAGAACACAAGAACTGTTGAAGGGGAGGTCTCTTTAGATATGCGTTGTTTTGAAATGCTCTGGGGAGTCGTAGTCCTTTATGTTCAGTGATTATTTTTCAGAACATCAATGTCATGTGTCAAAAAGTTCTAAAGGGCATTTCAGAGTTTGGACAAAGGTGTAATTACCACCGGTCTTACCTCAGAGAACTTTCGATAGAAGTATGGTGGTAACCTCTAGAACTTTGGTCACATTTTGGGAAGGTTCAGAAGAGTACCAGAGGCTCTAAGGGTAGATGGAAATATATTTCATGACATCAGGATTGGCAAAAATACAGACAGATTATTGATCTTTGAGAATAAGGGAGTGCCAACATGAAAATGACCATGCTAACAATATGTTTGTGGAAATTTTGATTAGTGAAGAGTAGAGCCATTCTCCTTTTTTGTGGGACTGCCTTTTTTCTCCCATCACATCCCCAAAACTAATTTCTTTTTTAAATATTTGCTTATTTATTATGCATATATTTTTTCTGCCTGCAGGCCAAAAGAGGGCACTAGATCTCACTACAGATGATTGTGAGCCACCATGAGGTTGCTGGGAATTGAACTCAGGACTTCTGGAAGAACAGTCAGTGCTTTTAACTTTGGAACAATCTTTCCAGCACCCCTCCCCAAAGAGCTGATTTTGTAAGCTCAGCATGCTTCATATCTCATTGATGGGCAAAATTAAGTTCAGAATGGAATTTTAAAGAATTTGTGATTGGTTTTAAACTTGGACAAAATGTACATATATCCTCAGGAGAGCTATGCACAGCTTTTCATCCAAGGTGAATAATTATGCATAATACTGATTGCTTAAATACACAGCTCATGATTATGAATAAAATCACCTGTTTTACTCTACAAATATCCTGCTCTGCATGGATTAAAGAAAGTAAAACTTGATTGCAGCTGCTGGAAATTCTAGGTTTTGAATTTTTTCAGCTGATCTCTAAATATATAACTCACGTCTCACACCATTCTTGTAGTGGAAGTCATTTGCAAGCTGCAGTTGAAAACAAGATGTTCGTTATTCTGGATTTCACTGTGGAGGGAAGTCCTAGAAGCTGGGTCACTATGCCGTAAATAGGCATCTTTATCTGTGCCTCTTCTTGTTCATCTACTTGTTCAGGATGCAGGTGAGTGTGCTAAGGAGGTGCGCTTGTCTAGTCCAGCAAACTCCAGATTCCAATAGTCACTGTCATAAGCCTGTCTAGGTGCCTGAAATCCTGACTTTATTACTCTCCCTCTGATTTGGGCTTTGTTGCTTATTAAAATGCACATGTTCCCAGGGAGAATAATCTCTGAAACCATAATCCATCAAAGCAGTGTAGTGCGAATATGCTTGTCAGTTCTGCTCCAGAGTGACAGCTTGGCAAGAGTGAGTTCATTTTCCTGTGCTGTTTTGGCACTGTTGTCTTTTGCATCTTTTTACCCCTAACCAGATTAGACCTTCTGTGCAGACACAAACATTAGTCTAGAATTGCATCAGATCATTTCATATGGACTCACATTCAATATTTGGGCAACTCATTTACTCTTATTGGAATTGGTAGAGACTTGGGGAAAGCAAGGCTCCTAAAACCAGAGGGCTCAGAAAAGATGAATTAATGTGAAAATGGAAATCTTGGACCAAAAAAAAAATTAGAGGACATCACATTAAAATGTACCCCAGAATAGCAACAATGATGGCCAGTTTTCTTACTCATTATGTTCATTAGACACAGAGTTTTAGATTAAATTATATACTTCTTTTTTGCTGACATTAATATATACACAAAAGAACATTAAACAGTTAAATATCTACATGTTGACAATAAGGGCAAACAGTTCTTTCCCACCTGCCACCTGCCACAATTACCATGATCTTGTTTCTTAACATTTAAGGGAAGGGATAGAGGAGGACACTCATCACAGAGTTCCTTTGTTTATTTTTAAGATCACCACTGCAAAGTGGAAGAAAATATTGGTTGTATTCCTAGGGAAGACAGAGCACAGGGAAGAGTTGGAGAGAAAGTTATCAGAATCAGAATATTGACTTACAAAGATACTTGGGAAAGGAATATCTTACAGTTATAAGAGGTTAGTGGGTTAAAATTAAATCTTGTTCTTTGCTTAAGTCGGTGTTTTAGAAACTAGCGTTTCTCAAACTTCTGATAATCCTACTGGGTTACTAGGTGCCACATCTTTCTACAGATTTTTTAAAAAAGCTTTTGAAATAATTATAGCAAAAAAACTATTTAAAAGAAACTAGTAAAAAATTTATATACATTATCATAAATGTTTGAGTCAGGGGTAGACAACATGATCAAGGATGAGTACAAAGTTAATTTCTATTAAGTAAAAGCATTGATTTCCAACAATTGCTTTTTTAGGAAAGAATAAATAACTATTCTCAGCTTTTTATTCTATTGAGATCCAACTCACTTTATACCCTTAAAATTTTAGGCAATAATTCTTGTATCTAATGGAAAGCTATTTTGGGGTATATCAAATATAAAATAAGTAGTATACCACACTATGTAGTTTGGATTCAAATGTTGCAACTTGAAGGAAGTCATAGGTTATCAAATCTTCTCTTAACAAGGTAGTAGAACCAATTCTTATCTGTCTGTCTGTCTGTCTGTCTATCTATCTATCTACCTATT
>JAQHUG010000051.1:4180408-4192677 GCA_028555095.1 Dicrostonyx torquatus | reverse complement strand
CCATTCGAACTTCTGTTGAGAATTCTCTGTTCAGATCATTACCCCATTTTTTAATTGGGTAGTTTAGAATTTTTATGTCCAGTTTCTTGAGTTCTTTGTATATTTTGGAGATCAGGCCTTTGTCTGATGTGGGGTTAGTGAAATAACTAATTCTTATAACTTATATTAACTCACATTTCTTGTCTATGTTAGCCATGTGGCTTGATACCTTATTTAGCGAGGCAGTCGCATCTTGGTTCTTCTGTGGCCAGGTCATGACTGCAGACTGCTCTTTCCTCTTCCCAGCATTCTCATTGCCCTGCCTCTACTTCCTGCCTGCTTGCCCCAGCTATACTTCCTGCCTGTCTACTGGACAATCAGCATTTTATTAAAAATAATACAAGTGACAGGATAGCAGACCATTGTCCCACAACACCTAAGATTTGTTCTCTCCTTCCAATGGCACGAGATCCTGGTGAAGTGATGAGGACCTACGTATATCCTCCACTACATGTCTGTTGATCTTCACTGCAGAAATAACTCAGTGAGGCTCTCACATCCCCTCACAAGCTGTGCCAGCCAGTGCCTCCTACCTTTCCTACCTCATGTGGTGCTCTAGACAGGTTCTTGTTCACTCAGCTTACCCCTTGCATCTTTCTTATTTTAATTCCATGTCTTTTTGAACACTTTGGCTTGAGCCATCTTTTACAATGTGAATCATGTTATGATACTGAGCTTACAAATAATTTGGAAACCCATCCCCTTTAATCTTAAACAAAGGCTGTGTCTGGTCCAGTGGAACTATTTACCCAGTTTAGGTCAAGTTTCATATCCTTCCAGTTTTGTCTGCTTCTGGACATCTGGTTACACCATTTTCCCCTAGGTTCATTTACAATTCTTTTTCCCATTTTCTCTACAGTACTTGGAAGCTCTCTGAATGTTTGTCATTCCTTTTTGATTCACAACCATTCGACCCTCACAAGTGAAGGAAGAAAGAGAGGTAGGGAAAGCCTATCTTTCTTGCCAAGGGCTAAATTATTTCTATACTTAATTACAAAATTGTGAATCCATCTCTTTCAGAAGTTTCCCATCTTATAGCATTTATTAAAACCCTAGTTTAATGTACATTTGTTGTATTTTTAAATTATGTCTACCCCATTAAATTACAAGTTCCATGAGGGTAACAGTGGTTTTGACTCATCTCACTCCTACAGACTTCACCACAAATATATTTAACACATTTCAATGAACTCAAGATAATTCTCCAAAAGATTTTGTGTAACTGAAGGAATCAATCTATGGGCATAAAGATTGTTTCTACACACACATTTCTTTGCTGTAATTTTAATGGATTCAATTATTTGTCACGGTGAAGATCTTTTTCAAGGCTCTTTACCCACTCACTTATTATCCTATGTATATATTTCTGTAACTGCTGATTGAGAAATATCCATCCATTACCTTTAACTACACCCATGTGTAAGCATGATGGTCCTCTTTGACATCCCCAAACGAGTGGATAATTCTTGTCAGTATCTCTACAATGTCCCTGATGTTTCTTTGATTGTTTTGTTTTCCACTATCATGTTTACCTGTGTTATATGTGGGAATTGAGCAAAATGCAATGATTCAAAGCTAAAACTATTAGCTTTAGTAATATATAACTTAACAAATTGAGCAGAATCAATCAAAGACCACAACTGCAACCAGGAGGACTCTATAACTTTGTAGTGTTTTACCTCAACTGAGAGACTTTATGTTCTTCTAGATCAGGTAGATAATGGTCCTCATGTGTGGGTTTGGAATAAGGGATGGGTGGCTATTAGACTGTGCTCAGAACTATTGGCATAAACAGAAGCAGAAAGCTTCTTGAGGATAGCTCCTTTCCTGGGTCAATTCCAACTGTTCCTTCACGAAGCTGTATTCAATAGTAACCACATAAGTAGTTTCCCCCAGTCTGGCTCTGTTTCAGTAATCTCATTCTTTACAATTTTTGGGCTGTGGAATTATCCATCTAAATTTTCCTCACATAAATGTTGCTTGATGAAAAAAATGCAGAGCAGATTATGTCCCTTAATAATACCACTAATCTTCTGTGATGATAAGGGTGATGTTTGCTGATTATTTTATCCAAGGTAAAAGTGTACATGCATGCGTACATGCGTGTGTGTGTGTGTGTGTGTGTGTGTGTGTGTGTGTGTGTGTGATTTAGAGCTGGGGAAGAATGGGACAGCTGAGTCAGAATGAGAAACAGATCAACACTGATTATTCCTGATTATTTCAATCCTCTACATGAGTTAAATGCATTAGGAAACCATGTGACTTTCATATTTTAATATTTGATTTCTGAGTTGCTACAATGATGAGTAAATGAAAAATGTGCAGATGTTATTCTGCACCCTGTTTATGAAGCAGAAACAATTCCAAAAGTGTGGGGATTATTGGCACAAAAAGCCGTGTGTTTAGCTTCAATTTCTCCCCAGGTTGTTACCACACAGGCAGCAGGAATGGAAGCACCTTCTGCAGACCTGTGCATCCATCATTTTCAGTTTCCAATCCTTCACTGCACCCACCTCATTCCAACCTTTTCTGTTTCTATTAACCAGGCTGCTAATTGTAAAGCTGTGCATATAAACAATAGATTAAAGGCTGTAGACCAAGAGAGGTGTTGCTGTTTTCTTTTTGTTGACATTTCAGCGCTACGTGGGAAGCAGGAGCAGGAAGGATTTCATCTCATAAATTCCACTTTGGCTTTCAAGCATACTAAATACTCTGTCAGGGCTGCAGAGTGCTTGGGCAGCAGCCATTAAAGCCACTGTCTGCATTCTTACCTATGAAGGGAAGGTATTTTCTTCACTTTTGCTAATTCAGCAATTTATTATCTCAGTCATTTGGACTCATCTGAAATCTGGGTTAATCTGCTTTTATAAACCTCAATTATTGACTCTTTTGTTTAACATTTGTCTTGGTCAGCTGCTTTTATTTTCAGTTCCTGTGACTATTGGTTTTATATTACAAATATTTTCCTTTAATTTATTTGAAAAATTAATCACATGTAAGATTTTTATATTATGTGTTTATATATCTGTGTTGTATTTGTGTGTGTGTACAAGAGAGAGGCTTGGGGTGCTTTGAATGAGAACTGGGTGATCTGGAAAGTAAAACCTGTCATTGTAAATGGATACACAAATCGGTCTGGGTTTCCGTTGCTGTAGCTTTACTAGTGGTGCATGTCTGTAGAAATATACTTACCTAAGGTTCTCAATTTTTCCTATTCACATGACTTATGCAGACCCCACAATGGGTAATGACGGATCATAATGAGCAACAGAAGGAAAGTCAGACAGAGAAGCAGCTGGAGATGAGAAGTGATGGAGGCACACCAGTCCTCAAAGTGCGAAGGTATTTTAATCACTGCAGCCTGGGCCTGACATGCCAGCACCTTCAGAGACTAATAGCTGTGATCCTTAGCAAAAGAAAATTGGGCTTGTGACATCCTGAATAGGGAAAAATGACACCTCTTGTTTTCAGGTACAAATGAGACACTTAGGCAGCCCAGGGCAGACAGCCCTGCAGGGATTTCCTCCTTGGTGGTACAGATCAGCTTCTGTCTTTGTTGACTAGGTCCTAGAGTCAATCTTTTTTTGACTCACGAAAAACTCCTGGAGACAGAGAGCCTGATCATGCTACCTGAAAAAAGTAAAATTGAGGGTTTTCTGGCTGAAGTCATCTAATAATGTTTCTTCATAACGTTTTACATTTCCTATGTTAAAATGATGGAAGCAGAAAGATAGAACTGTGATATAGGACATCTTATCTTAGGCCCTCACTTTCAACCTAAAAGCCATTGTTTCTTCCATATTTTCCCCCACGGAAAATTCCATCAGAGTGCATCGTTTTTCTGGGTTTTTGTAGTATCTCTTTCATGGCAATGAACAGTAAATAAGTAAATCTTATTGATTTATATGACTTTATGGAAACACTATGATTCTAAAATTAACACCTCAATGAACTTAATTACTTGAGCTTTTTACTTGCTCCGTAACTTACTTAGAAGAACCTACTGTGACAACTTGGAATCATTTTTATGGATGAAACAAAATACCATGTAATGATCTTCAACTCCTGGAATCATACATACTTGTGTATGTGAGTGTGCACAAGCCCACAAGTGTTTGTACACACATGTGGTTATAATGCTAAATAAAAGACTAAGCTACTTTGTAACTGAGTAACTGATGAAAAGAGGTAAGGTCTTTCAGATTAGAGGTGTAAGAAACCCAGTGTCCAGAAACTCATGAATAAGCATATACAGTAAGGAAAGAGATGGTATATGTCTGTCACTGTTCTGATTTCCTGTGTCCACAATCTAACAGCTGGCATCCTCAGTGAAGAATTTTCTGAGCCGATCCCTCTAAGAACCAAGACTATGGAACAGGACCCCTCAGCCACCACTAAACGCTTATCATTTTTCTGTTAACTGTTCACACCTACAGCCTCATCTAGAAGATTTCATTGGCTGTGGGACCTGAAATTGTCAGAAATTAGTGACAACTGTGGGTGTGAGTGTAGGTAAGAGGTAGTGGTAACTGGGATATCTAGCCTTGTGCATGGACTTACATGAGTCTTCCAAAGAAACACAATAGTGATGCCAAAAGCAGTACACCATCACCTATAGTTACTTGTCTGTAACTTATCTAAACTTGCTGTGGTTCTCCTGTGTGTTTGTAGGTAGACTGCACAATGCAAAGTCTGTGCAAAAGTGAGATAGAACATGAAATTCAATTTTTTTATCAGTTTCTGGTCTCCTAATATAATTTCTTCATTTCTCTTGAGGTTCCTTCCATAAGCATCTTCTAAATAAAAATTTTAAATAGGAATCAAGCTATGACTGCTATTTCTGAGGGAAACAAACTTCAAATAACTAGTTATAAGTAACACATATGCTCCTAAGTGATATTTGACATGTTACTGTGTTCTTTTTTCTCAATAACCATTGAACACAAACCTGAGGAATTTCACATTAATAACTGCCAGTCAACAGCCTTGCTCCATCATGATACCACCTGTCTTAGGTCAGGCTTGTTGAAAGTATTTGAATATTTATCATTTCCCAGGCGTCAAATGTTACAAAAATTTACTAGACATTGAAAATTTGAAGTGACCATCATAAAGAAAAAGACCTAAATTTAGAAATACGTAAGAATTGATAGATGGCTCAGCAGTGAAGAGCACTTATTTTTGTCAAAGATGTGAATTCAGTCCCAAGCACCCACATGGAAGCTTACAACTGTGCTTATTGAGGGCACCAGCCATTCAGGAGGTACACTTATGTACATGCAGGCAAAGCACTCATATACATAAAATAAATAAATCTAAGACATTTTAAATATGTTTTAAGATCAATAAAGCTGAAGGAGAACTCTCTCTAATACTGGATGTGAACATATATAAAACTCAAGTAAGTGGAAAACAAGCAAAAAGGCACCTCAGAATAAAACCCTACAATAAAACTAGACTTAATGTTTACTGATCAGAGTTGAAGATAAAAGCATTTCCTTCAGTGGTTTCTGATTGCCCAGAACAATTTTTTCAACATGCATCTTTAATTATTTAGCAATGACTAAGCTTTCTGAGCTTTGGAGGCAACATCTATGTACTTCCCCAGTGATACTTATCTTAAATCTGTGTTTAATTCCCTCGAAGTAATTCTCTTTGTCCTTTACTGTAAACAATTATGCCAATGCTTAATTGTAATTGTGATTAACCAAATTATGCTGATCGATTAACCAAATTATGCTGATCGATAAGTTTAAGAAAGAATGTGGAATTCTCTTTCTTTTGAACTCTATCCTTGGTCTAAGTCCTCTTTTCATTCTCTGTTGCTATTTAACAATACTCTAATTCTAATGAAATGGTAATATTTTGGTATGATATCAGAGTCCTAAAGCAATGACAGTATCATGTTTTAAAGATTGGCTTTCTGCAAAAGTAAAGCATAATAATTACTAAATAATGAATTAAGAAATGTACAGCAACATCAGGTCTGAGTCCTTATATCGCTTAAATTTTCTTAAGTTTTAACCTCAATAACAGCATAGATCTTGATTTTGTCATGGATTCAGATAACAATTATCTCCTCTCCATTATTTTTCATATTTGGTTAATGCTACTTCTACATTCAGAATGTTTCTTTGGCCAATATCAAGTCATGATATTCTGAAACAAATATTCACCTGTAGAGTAAGTCCCTTCCTTCAAAGTTCAAAGTTGTGGAAAGCATACAAGAAAGCAAAAATAATGTTCTAAATGGGGAGAAAGAGAGCTGAAGGAGTAAGTGTCACCAGTGCTAAATCAATTAAAAGGCAATCGTCCTCTTATTGCATGTGGAGATAACACGATTTGCTGTGTGCTCGGGTATGGAAATGTACATGACTAATATATATTTTTTCTTCTTAATACTAAAGAGCTGTTAGGGATTGACAGACTCAATCTTTGAAATAGCTGTAAGATCAAATGCCCCCATCCATCACCTTTAACTGGTCCAGCTGCTTATGCATTCTTCTGAATCAGGGGACTTCAGAAACTGAAAGTGACCTTAGCCTATGGGGATAGTCTTATTTACTGGGCTCATTAAGACAATGTTACATTAATTGAACTCTTACCTCATGTCAGACCCTTCAAATGTTTTAACTTCCACCATCTCCACCATTCCTGTTTCATAGAGATGAAGGATCTAGGGCTGGGAAGTATTGTGTTACCAGTCACATCCATGTTAAAGGTCAGAGTTAACACTTGCACTCACAACAACTAGTTCCACAGCATACTAATTTAAAACAAATGAACAAGGCACCACTGCACTGCAAAAGCACGGGCAAGAATGTAAGTAAAGCATTTCCATTAAACAAAGGCCAGGGAACAGTGTATCCACAATCTGAGACCTCATTTCTAACAGGGATACTGCTTTATTAACAGGCCTGAGAACTCCCCACACATTGATCATCTTTCAAACACGACAATGTCTCTAGTTGAACATTGCCTTTAGCACTTGAACAGTGCTTGGGATAAAAGGAATACTTATTGTTCATATGTATAATGAAAAATGTAAGTTAATAAATAATTCAGTATGAGATTGGTAAACACTACCACATAATTCCTATTCTTGTGGTTTTTATTTTTATGTGTGGCATTCTCACTACTCCTGCAGAATTATGTTTTGTCTCAATAAGAATTCTTATTGTAAGGTGAAAACAGCATAACAGAAGTCAATGTTCACTGAATGATTTCTAAATGAGGTCTTTGACACTGAAACAACAGCTTGAGAGAAAAACATTTGTGATATTCAAGAAATGAAGTCCTAGCATAAGTGATTTTTCTATAATACTGGAGTCTCAAAAAGCCCTTTCACAATTGAGTTCTGGGGACACTCTTCAAAACTAGGAGAAAAGAGTAAAAGAAGAAAGTGAAGATATGAACATGAAGGTAGATGGCAGGAGCCTACTCTGTTTCAAAAAATGTGCAATTAGAATTCCAGCCTGAAGAAAAACCCTAAAGTCAGGCAATAAGGAATTGCTCATGGGTGAAAGCAGGGAGGAAGGGACAGAAGGAGAGAGAGAGATGATATTCAAATCAATTGATGGAGGCTGAAACATCTGAGGTGTTTCTTTCATTGGCCCAAATCACCAATACTGTGTGAAGATTACATAATCCTTCAGAGTCCTGTGTGGCAGTTTTAGAAATCCTCCCATATATACACAGTAGAGAAACTGAAGACCATCAAACAGACGTGAAAGTCCTAAAAGCAGCCAAGAGGAATGCTATTACATTGAAAGCTGAGATCTCCACAACAACATTAAAAACCTGAGGAAGCCGGTGAAATGATGACTTCAATGTGTTCAGAAAAAATTCTGTCAAGTTAGAACTCAAGATTCAGCAAGGGATTACAAAAACTCTAAACAGTATCATTCTTACCAACAGATATAAAGAATATCTTCAAGTGAAGTAAAGGAGTGAGAAGCTCCTCGTCAAACACATGAGAAGGATGTGAACCCATCTCCACACACGGGACGGTCTGAGCTGATAACGCAACAGAATCTTCAGTGCTTAATTTGGAGGTGCATGGACACCTTTGGTCTCATCATCATTGCCTGCATTTCCTTGTGATATGTTACATGTCCCGTTTGTAGTGGATTGTGAAACAGTGTGTCACAGTGAAATTCTGCTGATCTTAAAACATCAGAGCATTGAGGACATGAGGGATGTAATCCCTTGATGCTCTAGGAAAGTGTGGGGGAACATGACTTCCCTTGTGTTTCATAACTCTCAGTTATGAAAGGGATACCTACCTTTTTGTCAATATTCCTCAATCTCCAAAATCTGCATAACTGGAAGCAGTTTATCTCACACCATGTCTCTGGTCCTGCCCCTTGTTCTCTTATGAACTTGTAAATCAACACACTGACTCTGTCTGTACAGTCGAAAGTAATCTCTGTCACAGGTCAGTTAATTAGTCACCACACTGTCTCTGTCTGTACAGTTGAAAGTAATCTCTGTCACAGGTCAGTTAATTAGTCACCTGCTTTTCATTCACTGGAGTAGGAGGGTTCATCTGTATTTCTGTGCTTTTATTGGTTAAATAAAGACTCTGCCTGGCTTGTAAGATAGGTCAGCCCTTAGGTGGGCGGAGTAGACAGAACGGAAGTTCTGGGAAGAGAGAAGGAAGTGAGTCAGTTGCCAGGAGGCTCCCATCGCAGATGGATGCAGGTTAGACCTTTCCAGTAAGTCACCATGTGGTGACTTACAGACTTTTATAATGGGTTAGTTTATGAGGTGAGGGCTAGCCAAGAAAAGGAGAATGGGCAAGGCAGAGTTGAATTCACCAAACTATTTTAAGCTTATTACATACTAAGTAATGTATAATCATGCAAAACTTAGTATTAAAATAAATTTTGCTAACACATTAATTTTTAAGCCATAAAAACAACAGTGAATAAAGTACCACAAAATAGGAAAGCAGCCAAAAATGTACGTGCCTTTTTTGTTCTTAAGGTAAGACATGATTTATACTATGGTCTAGAAATTCCTCTCTTACGTATTTTCTCCAAAAGAAATGAAAGATATGCTTGCAACAGCTTTATGTATAGCAGCCAAAAGCTAGGAGCAACCCAAATGCTCATAAATAAAAATGTGTACAAATTACAATGTAATCAAAAAAGACTGTCCATGTTCTCAGCAGCTTGGATGAATCACAAGTCATTATGTTGAATCCAAGACATCACATAAATAGACACACGAAAACCCATGTATTATGTATTATAATATGGATCCTCTTCACAACATCCTATGACTGATGTCATAGTCCAGGAAAGAAAAGAACATTTCAGTGTTAAAGTGCTTTTGTAGCAGGTATAAGTTTCCAGTTTCGTCCCCAACTCACAGATGATGATGATGAGGAGAACAAAGGGGAAGATAATGAAGAATAGAAATCAGAATGCCTTAAATATAGTAAGGTATGACATTTTCTGGAAATGAGCATTTGGAGACTTCTGAGATGTTTGGTTCTTGATTACACAGACCCACACAACTGGCAGAACATACTGAACTTAAGAATATTGCAACTTAAATGATCTGCCAAAGCTCTCTGTTGAACTTCTGAGGGGGGTCAACCCTCAGAAGTAGGCACATCTGAGTGACTTCAAAGTGTATTGTCCTGCACTCGTTTTTCAAGTCCATTCAAAGTTCATTATTCTCCTGCACTTGTTGGTCTAGTCCCATGCCTTGTGAGTTTATTTCCAGGCATTCTGACTCCTGGTGAATTTACTTTTAGGATGTCAACAAATATCCATTTAATTTTAGATGGGAAAATAAATTACTGGTGCCTATATATTGACTGAAAATAAGCACTTTCCTCAGAAACATGAATACATTCAGAGAACAAATGCCTCTGACTTTCCCCATGGCTAATGTTTAATATGTCTTCACCAAGTTAAAACCCAATGACAACTTTCCTCACAGCAGAGAGGAAATTATGACAGTCCTATTGCCTTAAAGAGAACATGTAGCTATTTCCTATTCATTAGAATGAAATAAGATCAAACAATAATAACCCATTTCACAATAATGTCTGTCCTTATAACTGACATCATCAAACAAATGAATGCTAAAACAGTGGGAAATGGCCAATTAAAATTTTTTCAACCTTTTCTACATTCAATTCTCTGTTATAAAAATTTAAATTAAATCAACTTTATTTACTCCAAATACAAAGCTCACCCTAATGAGATGTGCAATACAAATGTATATAAGGCCATCTTAAACTCATAGCAAAACTAGCTGAACTTCAATTACAAGAAACACTGCGGCTGTATCATAGCATGCATACATTTTCTGCACTGGAATCCTTTACATAAGGGATCCTAATAAGCTAAACAACTGATAGGTCACATTATCCAAAACTACAACTACAGCACATTCTTGCTTGTTTTGATCAAAGTGAAGGGTATGTGCCACGTTTGAAGATTGCCTCACTAATTCCAAAGTAGTATTTTCCAAACAGAAAATTTCCAAATATTCCTAACTTTTTCTAATTTTTTTTGTGTTTGCTTCCTTTAAAAAAATACTTAATAACATTTGGAGTCATAAATTTAGTTTTAAAATTTAGGAAAACATAAAAATATAGTCATTAATTTACCAATAAAATATCAAAATAACAACAGCCATCTTGGGGTGTCAAATTCCTCTGCATGTGTTAGAACATAAACCAAATAAGCAACATGCAGGAATACTGATTGATGAATATGACTTTTCTTACTTTAGTCTGGGATAAAATTAGTAAAATAAAGGTATTAAATTAGGTATCATTAAACTTCCTTGTGCTATTTTTCGGTGGTATTCTGTGCAGTGGGCTGGGTTCTCATAGCTACTATAGCATATAGATTAGATAATACTTAATTTAAATCATTAGTCATCTTTATACTGAGGGATTACTGTTTGTCTTGCCAGAGGTGTGACGCTGGGTCTCAGAAGAGCATCAGCTGAGGAAGTCTGTTTCTGCCTTTCCTGACATAATGAATGCCCTTTGCAGTCATATCTGCATCTGTATGCATCATGGTTGGTAAACTGACTCAAATCCTATTGGAGAGGATTGGTTTTCTCTCAGGAGAACATCTGTTTAAATTCATCTGTATTAGAAAATCTTATCTGTTTGATTCTAGTGTTAACACAATCTTCCTCAGGATTTAGAACAGTTTCAAAATATTAACTCATGGACATTATATTTTCAACTTGGTTAATTAAATTTGTTCCAACTTATAACCCCCCTCACTGTTTTTTTTTAACCATTTTGAATGACATTTACTATGTTTTATCAGAGAAGGTTATGTTTTTTCTAAATTCCTATGTAAACCCAATCTGAATTCATTCATTCTTATCTGTCTTTTCTAGAATTCCCTTAGTTACTTGGCAACCCAGGATTACTGCATTCACCATTGTGTCTGATGTTCTCAGGTATCACTGCAAGGCTCTATGAGCATGGGAATCAAGCATTGTCTCTGCCTAATGCAGTCCTGACTTGATGACAGGACAGGACAGGGGTTACTTGGAAAGTCCATGAGATCCAGCCTCCATTATTCTCAACCTACCTGTACAACAGTCTGTGGTGGAATTTTAGTTCATGGTGTGTTCCATTCATTTATGCTATGGAATATTTGTTTAATGATGCAAAGATATGTTGTATTCACTTTACTCTGTAAAGTTGTGTTACTTTGCCTGTTTAAAACATGTGATTGGCCTAATAAAGAGGTGAACAGCCAATAGCTAGGCAAGAGAAAAAATAGGTGGGATGTCGGGGACCATCGCCACAACATAGAAACTGGTGCTTTGCCCTAAGTGTGTTCTCGGAGGCGCAAGGAAGAAACAGGCTTTCACACCATCATCCTTCAAAGGCAGCTCAGGACTTCTTGTCCTTTACAGCATGACCTTGCATTTATTTCTCTCCCCCAAGCTCTGCCCAAAGCTGAATTGAACCTCCACCCTCAGGAATTCTCTTTTCACATTCCTTTTCTGGGGACACCACACCTTTCATCCATACATTTGCATATCTCACCAGCTTTGGAGCCAGCAACTCCTTCCTGGGCAATCTACATGTAAAAAGGAAGGTTGGAGCCAAGTCTTTTATCTTTTGTGTTTCTAAGTTGCTAGCTTTCCAGATACCAAGCTGTATTCAAGCCATGGCCATGCCAGGCTGGCAGATGTCAGAGCCCACAATCCACTCTCCTTTAATAACTTTATTA
>JAQHUG010000051.1:4149724-4166961 GCA_028555095.1 Dicrostonyx torquatus | reverse complement strand
ATAGAAAATATGTATATCTTATATCCACTTTTTACTTTAGAATAGATTATTGCAATGGAAAGTACTCACAATTAAAGTCAAATATATATAAATTATATATATATATATATTTGTGTGTGTGTAACATAACTGTATACATACATGAATAAGTATTTAATGTTAGCTTTTTTTCTGTGGAATTGAACCTAGGGATTTGTACATGGTAAGAAAGCACTCGTCTGTGATGGTATATCCACAGACTTCTTTTCCCTTTTTAATATGATTGAAAGTCTTGCTAAGTTACCAACTTGAGCCTTAAGCTTACATTCTCCTAGTCCTACAGTAGCTGAGATCATAGGCCTGTAACACAGACCAGCTACATATGTTTAAAACCATGGATTATAGTAACTTAAACTTTTTCTCACTTTATAAAAGGAGTACTTTATTGCTGAGGGTGATAGTCTCTTTGGTTTGCTTGCTTTTTAAATATGTATATTATTTTATTAAAAATAAATTTTCATACAATCTATTCTGATCACAATTTAAACTCCCCCAACTTCTCCCAGACCCACCCATTTTAATAAACTTAATGGTAACGTATTGTAATTGTATTAAAAATACACTGAAGGTTTTTTGAATGTGAGAGCTTTTAAATTAAAAGAAATGTTCACTTTTAGAGATATAAAATTCAAAATTTTTGAAAAATTCAATGGCAACTTTATATTAAGAATTTTAATTGGCTTGCTCCTTTGAACACGGAGATCCTTTAGAGTTACCAGTATTTGCTCAGCCATCATGTAATAAGTGATTATGGATGAACTCCTACAAACAAAACATGGTAAATACATGCCTACGATTACTTGTTGCCTATGTAATTTTTTATTCTAAAACTCAACATAATAGTGAATTAGACAAGATCAGTACATCATTCAAATATGAAATTCCATTTTTCATTCATCCCTTGGAGCAGGAATTATGTAGGCCAATACTTCATTGGATTTAGAAGTCTGAACTCTGATGATCTGTGGAAAAAATGATTTATTGTGCAAATTCTCATCATTCTGAGAATGTGTGGCTGTATATCAGGGCAGAAAGACTGAAGTTAGGGTGATAGTATTCAACAGAGTTTCCCATGTGTTTAAAACTGCAATATAAGGGAAATAAACACTGTGAACAATTCTTCCTGGGAAATGATAAGGGGACTTGATTCCATATCCAGCACTTTTCTTGAAGCAGAATTTAAAAGTCCTGAGATAGACAAAACACGGGAGAGATGTGGAGGGAATATAAACAAGGCAATACCTGGTTTTATGAAATAGCTCTATAAGGGAAAATGCAGTGCTATGTACAAAAATAGAGGCTAAGGACCATCTATGCATGGCTGTCCCTCTTTTTCTAAGAGAAAGAATGGCATGCCAGGAACCTGAAAATAGATGTGCTGCACAGTTCTGCATTTTTGTCTTGAAGCTAACACCTCAAACAAATGGAAATCCCCATTTTATAAAAGGCACTGCCCAAACCTGAATTCCTGTTCCTCTGCTGACCCCTCTGTTGGTTTTAAATACTTCTACTGCCTTACTTACCATTTTCCTTTATGACTAAGAAGACTGAATAGGTAACAGCTTCAGAGCCCCTGATGACAATTATAAGGTGTCAATAGCAAAATTTTGATGGGGCTTGATTGTAAATAAAAGCAACTGTGATCATTTTAAGGAAAATAAAATAAATCCATAGTACTCATGCGGTATAATATCATATTGAAGTCTTCTTCCTGCTATAACCTAGACAGTGTAAGTAGGGCCTATGATGATATCTTGAATGCAAACTGCACTTGGGTGGAATATAAATCTCTCACATCTTGCATCCAAGGACATAGAAATGTCAACTGGTACTTGACAGTGTCTCAGTCATTTTCCAGATCTCAGGATTCTGAACATGTAAGGTCATGAATGAATCAGTTACTATCAAGCCTGTTTTCTCTACACCTAAATGTTTGGAAACTGGAGCATTTAAAGATAATGCTGTCTTAGTGTTTTACTTTTTTTTTAATTCTGGCTGGAATTTTACCAAGAAAATACTCTCTCCTACTCCTATGGGGTTGAGACTTTGCAGAAACACAGATGTCATGGCTAGTCAGATTATGGTTTAATAAAGAGCCTTCAAGATTGTGTGTTCACATATGTGCATGTGTGTGCACGTGCATGCCTAGTTATCTAATAAACTGACTAAAAATGGACTGCTTATAAGAATTTTATTTTAACTCTATCATTTGTACCCTACCTCAGCAAAAGCATTTCTGGCCACCTTAGTGTGACTTGCAAAATAATTACACTTAATAAGTTCTAACACTTTCCTATGACTTAGGAATCATTCACAGCATTTCCACACTGTCTTCCTTAAGATCTGTAATGGCCCATGAATGGGATGCTATTATTAGCAATCCAATTTCACAGACAAGGAATGGAAGCATAGCGAACTTCAATGATATACTCTGAGTCCCAAAGCTAGTGTGTAGGTGAAATTGAAATTTGAGTCTAGCCATGATTGTTACCACTCTAACATTCTGTTTCTCTAATCCTTCAGTGCTCCAGTATCTAGATTTTCAGTGTGGTTCTTTGCCTGGCATCTCTTCCCTCTCTCCTGCATCCCTACTTTTTTCCTACCTTCCATCCTTTTATACTCCTCTCTCTTTTTCCTTTATTTCTTATTTATTTACCTTTGTTCTTTCCTTCCTCCTTCCCCACTATTCATAAACATACATATTTTTATAAATGTATATATGTAATATATATAATAACTGGCAAAGGATTTCACTTTTTAATAAAGAGAAAGTTTTATGTGATTATGTAGCTCTCTGGTCAGCTTCTGCAATGCCTAAGAGTGTAAAAATTGTTTTTCATAAAAAGGGGGAAACATTTAATTGCCTTTAGGAATTTTGTTATCGAGTAAGAAAAGATTGATAAGAGAAAAGGAAGCTTGGGAGATGAACCAGTATGGCTAGGAACTATCCAAGTTCCATATTATCAATGCCATGACAGAGGCCTTTCAAAATGTGAACATAATATTTACAAGTGAAGGCCTCTGAAGCCCAAACAAGTCAATGTATGTGAGGCTGATGACCTAGAATTTACTTAGCCTCCAGGAATGGGTGTCTCAGCTGTCCCAGCCTGTAAAAGGCCTGGAAAGTCAATAGCTTTCACCGAACAATGGAAACCTGGTAACATGGGTTAGGATATTAGAGAAGGAGTCATCAATACCAGCAGCAGAAAAATCTCCTGTGCCTTCCTGTTTTCATTATGGCTGCTACCAGTAGTAGCTACATTTTAGCTGGGTATTTTCACATCAGTCAAAACATTGAAGCAATTCCCTATTTGAGGGTCTCTGCTTAGGTGATTCTAATGTATGGCACCTTTAACTTTACTATCAATTATAATAGATACCATCTACAAACTTCATGATTGAGAACCACAACTGAGTAATAAAAGAGAAAATCACAAAACAATCTCTTAATATTTTAAGTGTGCTTAGAAATTTTGTTGGGTGCATTCATAGTCATCCTCAAGGCCATGCAGTCCACATGCTGTGGTTCCACACCCTGCCTTAGACCATCCCTGAAGAAAGGGCAGTTAACCTCCTTCTTGGAAAACTTAAGAATTTGAAGCAAGTTCTGAGTTTGTGTTCTGTCACAACCATTTATCCAACTGAGATTTTATAATGCAATGGAACTGTATGTTAAATTTTCAAAGCTGAGATTTACCATAGTAACAGACATAAGTCTGGAAGAACAACTAGCCATCAGCTGTCCTAGTGGTGACCCTTTGGTTCCCAATCTTCTAACAAAAGCAAAGCACATGTCATTCTAGATATTTAAAGGCCAAAGAACATACAGCACAGTGTGACAATTCAGCACACAATGAATACCACTGAATTTAGATTCTCACATGAGCATTCTGGAAAGCCTTGAGAGCTAAGTAATTTTGCTAGCATAGCACATTTTTTTGATGGTTATGGGAATGCTTCAAGACTTGAAATTCTTTTAACTTAAATTGCACTTCAAAGTTTCATTCATATCCAGTAAAAATGATACAGCTAAATTTTCAACAAGGAATGAATTATTCATTAATTCAGATAATGACATTAGAGCTCAACCAAGAAGCTATAATATTAGCATAAAGATTTCCTTGTGCCACATTAATTGTTAAAATTGAAAACAAATGGAAAAGAGATAGAGTCAGAGATCTTTTCTGTTAAATAAACTGAAATCTTTTATGGCAACCTTTATATGAGACTTTTAGTCATGTCACCTGAGAGTTATAAACTTCCTTTTCCTAGCTATTAATAATACTGCAAGAAATAGGGTTTTCTACAACCATAGCAATTGTTTGAGGATTGAAGTTTTTAATGGTATTGTGAAAGTTGTTCCAATGGAATATTTGTTGTAAACAAATTCGTGTATTTATAGATCATTTAGTACAAGGAAATTGTTTCGTCATGGGAATAGATGTTCCTATTCTCAGTACTTTCTGGAGCATTACTAAAACATTATCCTTGAAAGTTGCAGATTTGTAAGTGGTGGCTTATATACACATTGATTGAACTTTATAGAGGAAATGATATCAAATAGTCATTTGCTCAATAAATATGTCCTGACTGATGAAGAATACAAAATGCATCACTGGTTCTAAGATCATGATTTAATACAAAATCGGTGTCAAGTAAAACTAACTAGACAGTGTTAGATAAATGTGGTCTAAAGAAATCACAATTGATTTGGTGGAAAGAACAATAAAAAATATTCCTGATGGAGAATAACATCGTGGCTGAGACGTGAAGCACTTGGATGCCAGAACAACGGATAAGGGGAGATTTAGGAAAATTACTAAGAGACAGAGAGAACATGCCAGAGCCAAAAAGGCTTGGAAGAGCAAGGTTTACTTCTTACTACTTAATTTTGGAAGCAGCATCCTATTCTGCACCCTGCTTTATTTTTGAGAATTGTGCTAATGAAATCTACACTCTGTGGCAGCAGCTTCACTGAGCTGCAAATGTAGGGAGATGGGGACCATCAGGGTCCTAGATAGGGGGTGCTTTGAAGCAGAGGTTGTTCCTTTGTTCCCAGCCACTCAGATGTGAAACAATCACAGAGAAACCATATTATTTGCAATACTGTTTGGCTAATAGCTTAAGCGTATTTTTTTAATCTAGCTCTTGTATCCTAAATTAACCCATCTCCATTAATCTGTGCATCACCACGAGGTCGTGGCCACTGTCAAAGTTTCAGTGGGCAGAGGCCTCTGTCTCCTGTGGAGCCTACGTGGCTTCTTCCTGACTCTACCTACTCTCTACATCTCTGCTCGTATTTTCTTCCTGGCTTTACTCTCTTAAGTCACTGGCCAAAAGCAGCTTTATTTCTTGACCAATATAACTAACATATATAGAGAACTTCCCACACCAGTGTATCACACATTTATTTTTATTATTTAGCATTTTTCTATGTCAGATCTCCTCATTTAACATGGCAAGATAAAAGAGAAGGTAATGTAAGTAATTTGATGGCTTCTAAAATCCCAAATAATCAGACAAACAAAAAAGGACTGGCTCTGTGAAGTGTTTTGGAAAATCCCAGTTTTACTAGCTGCTTCACTGTAACCCCAGAAGTGGTTTAAAAATAAAGGGAATAGTGGGGTACAAGTGATCTGAGGAATGGAAATGAGAAAAAAAGAGTGATGCCTCTAATTAGAAATGGAAGGGGATTTAAATTCAGAAGAAATGAAAGACAAGTGTAAATTAAATGAAAGGATGTCTGAAAAGATTGCAATGAATAATACTACTATCTTCCTGAAGATGCTGATAATCCACATAAGCCTGTGTAAAATTATGCATACATATAAAAAATAAAAAAAGTTCCCAATGTGGCTGACAATGTTTTCTCACAGCCAGACCCCATCTAACACAACTCCAGTACCAGGCATGAGGAACCATTTTTTGGGTTTTGGCCAATGTTTTCCAGGAGATTCCCAAAGTACATAGCTTCTTGTTATTGCTTTAAGTTGCCCTCTATTGTCAGGAGGTTAAGTCCCTATAGTTGAAGACACTATGCAACTGAGCACAATATATATAAGCCTATGGGTTGGAACTGACCTGAATGCTTCTTCTCTGAAGAAAATCTTTCATGATACCAGAAGGTCCCACATAAGCCATCAAATAAGGGAAACTACCAAAAGTGCTACCCAGCTATGATGTCTATGAACAACATCAATGGCTAACAAGTCATGATAGCCCTAAGGGTAGACACACATATTTTGGTGGTGGTAACCAACAGCTTTCTATGGATATTTTGTTTGTGCTGTGACAAATAAAGCTTGACTGAATTCTGAGTGCAGAGCTAGCCACACTTGTTAGCCACAGAAGTGAGGCAGTGGTGGCACACACCTTAAACCCAGCACTCGGGAGACAGGTAGACAGATTTCTGCCAGTTAAAGGTTTCCCTGGGATACATGAAATTGATCCAGTCTAAAAGAGAAACAGCCAAGCCTTGGTGGCTCACACCTTTAATACCAGCATTTTGAGTCACATACCTTTAATTTTAGTACTAGGGAGGTACAGACAGGACGGGATGTTGCTGTATGGAGAGAGGAAGATAAAGACGGAAGAGACAGGAATTTATTGTATTCAGTCTGAGGATTCCTAGACACGGAATTCTGTGTTTGGCCTGAGGGAGTAGAGATAAAAACTACTGGCTCACTGCCCTGCTTCTCTGATCTTTTAGCATTTGCCCCCAATTCTGACTAGGGTTTTTAATCATTAAAACCAATTAGAATTTGTGCTACAGCTTTCTAATAGAACTTACAATCTGTTCAACAAGAAGGAAACCATACATGGTACTGGAAATATAGCCAACTGTGCAAGGCTAGTAAAGTCATGGATCTATGAGGAGAGTCTACATCTGTCACTTAACCAAAGTAGCAAAACCTTTAATTACATTCTAAATATTTGTGCTTATATTCATAGATAAGTGTGTTATCACCCTTTGTCATAGAAACTCCTCTTTGCAACAGATGGGGACACTTACAGAAAACCACAACAAATCAAAATGCAGATGTGTGGAATCCAGTCCTAATGGATACATTTACAAAACAACTCCTGCACCTAAATCTCAGGAAACATTGCAGAATTTATATGCAGAAAAAATATAAGGGTCATAGAATGAGTGAGTTTACTGTGAACTTGTTGCTTCTACTAAGCTACACTCATAAAGTCTCACCAATATCACTGTATGAAATGAAAAAGAACAGTACCATTAGACATACCAAAGTGGACAGCAGAAAGACCATGAGGCCTCGGTCTTACACCAAGAACTACAGACATCTAAGAAGTGCCCAAAGCATAAGAAACAGTCATCAACCAGGGAAGAACACATTAACTGATTATCTAATAATTCATGGTTATTCCTAAACCATAAACACAGGAAACATTATACAGACTGAACTGGTTGTATTTATGTTTTTAGGGATATATATATATATATATATATATATCCCTAAAAACATAAATACATATATATTACATATTTGTATTTTATGTGTTTGTATATAACAGCATTTAATGAGAAAAGTAACTATGAACTGGACAAAAAGCAGGGAGGGGCATAAAGGAGTTTTTTAAGGGGAGACATTATATAATTATATTTAATCCCAAAAAGGAAATAATTAAAACAACATTCAAGGAAAGTGATAATATTTTTTAAATCTTTGAAGTTGGAAAGCAAAAGGAAACACAAGGCTATAAACTATACTCTGCTGTCTAGCTTTAACAATTCATTGAAAGATTTTCCTCCCATCCTGAAGTTATTTATTTTATTATAGAAAATTGCTTATCTCTATGAAAGAGCTGTGCAATGAGTATAAAGGGCCAGCGTATCTTTTGATTCTGGTAACTGTATTTCTGGATCTGGCTCTAACTCTTACCTGCTGAATGTTATCACCTGGAACAAATTGCTTATCATTTTAGTATCCATTTGTTTTACAAATGTACAATGGCTGGAACAATGCAGAGGGATTAGGTGTCTAAATGCAGTTGGACAGCACAAAAGCTGTAGGATCTCAGAGGAGCAGAAGGATGTTGATTACTGATGAGATTAATGAGCTTGAGAAGCACAAAAATGGTGGACCCCACATGCTCCAGAAATTGGGGTACAGAGCCAACTAAATATTAGAAAAATGACTGATGGCCTTTCCAAGGCTGAGTGGTGTGGTTTGTCATGATACCAAAGAGAACTAATTCGTCATGTCTTTTGTAATCCTGGTTGAGAGTGAGAATACTGATTTGTAAATGATGTGATTGTTTAGAATTAGCTTGGTTTGAAAAAGAAAATTGGAGATCAAGGAAACATGACAATTTAGGGTTAATGAATAAGAAAATGTTGTCCCTTGAGCAAGATCTTCCTAATTGTTTGCAAAGAGATCTTTCTAAAGCTACTGAGAGGCACTGTTGTCTGAGTTCTTCCAGAAAATACTCTGTATGTGCCCAGACATCTGCTCTGTAGCCTCATTTATGGATCTAACACATGGTGAAGTACTTAGATTACAGTGATTTCAATAATCTAAGATACTGAAAAATCTCTCGACTAAATTAAGTCACAGGCTAAATTAGAAGTTTCATTGTCAGTGCATTATACATCCTCATGATGGCTTCACTGTAAGCAACTATATCTTAGATCCACATATATAAGCTATTCACCATCTAAGAATGATCCTTTATGCTGTTTAAGAATATGAAGAACCTCCAATTGGTAGTTTAATATCTGTCTTTGATTTTTTCTAATTTTTAGAGAATTTTGTACATTATATCTTTCTAATATTCACCCTTTCCTCTAACTCTTCCTAAATGCACACTCATCTATACCAATCCAATTTTATGCCCAAATTTCGTTGTTAGCACCCATCTGGTCCAATTTGTGCTTCCCATATATCCCTGGATATGTGACAATCCACTTGAGCATGGTCTTTCTATTAGGGACTCTTAACAAAAACAAACGCCTGGTAATTTCAATGTTCTAAATGCTTCCTCAGCTTGGCCTGGAACATCTTTCCCTAGGTTTGGGAAATTTTCTATTGAGATGTTATCGAAAATGTTTTCTGTGATTGTGGTATGCTGTTCTCCATCTTTATCCATGATTCATATATTTTGGGTTTTCTTATGTCCCACATAGCACAAATTTCTGTTACCTTGTAATTAGTTTCCTTTGTCTCTTTCTGTACACTCCAATTCTCTTGTCTGTCTTCAAAACTGCTACTCTGTATTTCATTTTATCCATCCTATTGGTAAAACTCTCCCTGGAGCATTTCAATTGAATTGTTAATTTCTCATTTTTAACATTTCAGGATTTTTCCATTGTCTCTTCCACTCTCATATACTGCTTTGTCTTCCTCATTTGGTTCAGCTTGTTGTTTCTGTTCCCTCAGAGTCCAGTCAGTCTAGTGTGAGCCCTGTTTTATTTCTCTGAGCATCTTTATGCTTTTCTTGGAATTCTTTAGGATAAAATCTAATTAGCACTTAACATACATTGTTTTGTGTGATTATCAGTTTTTCCAAGAGGCATAGTACCTTGTTATTCTGTTTTTGCATTGATGCTTGCTCCTCTGGGATTAGGTCATTGGTTGGATTATGTTCTTAATCACCATTATTCTTCCTGGTAAAATACTTGCAATATTCAAGCAAGACTTGAGAAATCACTCTGAAGGTTTCACAAGTACTGAAAAATAAAAGTGCACTTGACTCAACTATACCATTCTTGATACATGCCCAAAGTTTTAATACTCCATGTCCTCTGTAGTTCCATCTTCATTACTAGACTACTCACAATAACTAGGAGATGAAGGAATCTTAGACGTCCATCAACTGATAAATGAATAATGAAAATGTAATGCATAAACAGTAGAATATTATCAACTATAACAAAAATAAAATTACTCAGTTTGCAGGAAAATGTATGGAATTGAAAAAATTATTCTAAGTGGGTAAACCAGGGTCCAAAGGACAAATGAAACATGCATTCTCTCAAATGGGCAAATATAGAAAAAATTCAATACCTATCGTATATGAAGAGATCAAGTTTTGTTTTAGTTATATTTAATGAGTATTAAGTGTGGAATCCAAGAGAGAGGGAAGTAAGAAGGAAAGAGAATATTTTAGGGTATGTGGACTTCAGTATTATGGTATACATAGAAGACAGAAAAAAACTAGAACCAACAGTGCATATTCTTGTCTGCTTTCTGGCACCCTTGTCTTAAAAAGAAAGGTGAGTAAGGCACCCTGTGGTCAGGACCACACAAGGAAGCAGACCTGCTCTAACTTTTATTCTGGAGTTAAGTTTTGTTTTTTCACAGGATTCAGTTGGATTTACATATATGAAAAATACATTTATTTTATCGGACCAACAATTTATTAAATTAACCAAAAAGGTTCTTTAAAATATAGTATAATTATTTTCAAATTAAATTTCCTATAACATTATTGAGTCCAAGAAAATTGAAATGTATCAATAAAAATAGCTTTAGGAATACCAATTGTTTATGCCAAATTCATTCTTCCTAAATCATTCTTATGAAAAGTTTTAAGTTTAAGAATACTGTGTAATCACACAGAAGTAAATAAAACCTATTTATTAAGGGGTTGTAATGGAGAGGGATGAACTCATAGAGAGAAAAGGCTGAAGCCACTGCTGACCCTGCACTGTCTCTTTGCTGTCCTGTGTCTCCCCTTACACTAACCAAGAGCCAGAACAAGAGAGTGAGCACACTTCTTCTTGCAACATAGAGTATTTATGTAGCTCCTCAGACCATGCCCAAAGGACAGGTATTCCAAAGGCTAATTGGCTGAATAAATTCCCACAACACAGAATACATGAGACAGCTCTGTACATTACTTTGGTTTTGAAGTAGTTGTCTCTGTGGCAAGACCCATGATGGATAGTCTAGATCTCAATTCTGGAATAAAGAAGTATTTCTCTGTGTCCTGCTGGGAGTGCTGTCAAAGGACACCCCCCACACACACACATACTAGCTCCTCTGTATTCTGGTTACTGTTGTGGCTGAAGACAGCCACCTCTCAAGAAAAAGCTGAACTGCCGTTCGGATTTTCCTGTGCTGCTCAGGTAAGATTTGCTTTTATTATCACCATCAGTACCGGTGTGGAAAAATAAAAACCCTTGAATGAATCACTAAAAACTTTCCATCCTTAGTCTGGTGAATGCTGCAGCATCTTAGCAACAATGCAATCAATACCAAACAAATGATATTACGGAATCACATAAGCAAAAACATCATCTCATAATTTTGTAAAGTAACAATAGCGCTGCTGCCTTTTCCCAGGAAGGATGTGGATGGATGATTTAAAAATAATGGAAAATAACACATTTAGCAATTAAACAAAAACAACATTTAAAGAGAAATATTTGGAATATGAACACAATGAAGATACTTTACAACCTAGACAATGACCAAGTGTATCTGCAAACCTTTTGCTATTCTAAAACTTTTTTATTATTACAGCATTTCATTTTTTTTCTTAATTTTTAAATTTATTGTGCATAATAACACATAGTTTCTCCTCCTTCCTTTCCTTCCTTCAATATCTCCACTCCTGTCTACCCTTCTTTCTATCGATTCATTCTCCTTCTCCTTTAAGAAAGAAGCAGGCCTCCCATGGAAGTCAACAAAGCATTACACATCAAGTTGAGGCAGAACTAAGCTCCCCTTCTCTCCTCCCCCATCAAGGCTGGGAAACTCTAGCCAGCATAGGTTCCCAATAGCAAGTTCAACTGTCAGGGACAGGTCCTGATCCCACTGCCAGGAGAACCACAAACAGGCCAAGCTAAATAACTATCACACACAAGCAGAGAGCCTTGGTTGGTCCCATGCAGGTTATCTAGCTGTAGGTACAGTCCATGAGCTCCCATTAGCTCAAGTCAACAGTCTATGTTAATGACCATTGCCGCCTGGCTCATTCAATCCCTCCTCACTTTCTGTAATAGGATTCCCTGAGCTGAGCTCAGTGTTTGGCTGTGTGTCTCATCTGCTTCCATCAATTACTGGATGAAGGCTCCCTGATGACAATAAGGGTAGCCACCAATCTACAGGCCAAGCCAGGCACCCTCTCCACTATTACTAGGAGTGTTAGCTGGGATCATCCTTGTGGATTCCTTGGACAATACTTTTTATTTGTTTGTTTGTTTTGCATAACCTTTCTCCCTAACCTGAAATGCCACCCCTCATCAAGATATCTCTTGCATTGCTCTCCCCCTCCATGCTGTCCCCAACTTTCCCAACCCAATCCTTCATATTCCCATCCATCACTCTACCCATGCCCAATGCCTTCAGTTTACCCAGAAGATCTCTTCTATTTCTGCTTCCCAGGGAAATCTTTGTGTCTCTCTGTGAGCCCTCCTTGTTAGTAAGCTTCGCTAGGGCTGTGAATTGTAGTCTAGTTATCCTTTTCTTTATGAGTGAATATATATACCTTGTCTTTCTGGGTCTGGGATACCTACTTCAGGAGGATTCTTTTTCTAGTTGCACTCAAAGTTATTTGTTTTGTTTTTGTTTTTATTGCTGAGTAATAATACATTGTGTAAATGTACCACAGTTTAAAAAATCCATTCTTCAGTTGAGGAACATCTAGGTTTTTTCCCAGGATCTAGGTATTATGAATAACACTGCTTTGAACACTGCTTAGAGTAAGTGTCCTTGCGGTATGACTGAGCATCTTTTGGACAGATATCTAAGATTGATATAGCTGGGTCTTGAGGTAGATTGAGTCCCACTTTTCTGATGATCTGCCTTAATGATTCCAAAAGTAGCTGTACAAGTTTGCATTCCCACCCAGAGCAGAGGAGTGTTCCCCCTGCTCCACATCCTCTCCAATAAAGGATGAAATTAATGTTTTTGATCTTTGCTATTCTGACAGGTGCAAGATGGTATCTCAGAGTCATTTTGATTTTCATTTCCCTCATGACTAAGGATGTTTAACAATTCTTTAAATGGATTTTTGTCATTTGATATTTTTCTGTTGAGAATTCATTGTTTAAATCTGTACCCCATTATTAATCGGACTACTTTTGTATTTTGCTTTCTTGATAGGTACCACATACCAAAATTAAATCAAGACTGAAAAAGCAATTTAAATAGAGCTACAACCACCAAGGAAATAGAAACAATAATTAAAACATTCCACAACACAAAAAGCCCAGGGTCAGATGATTTCAGCACATAATTCTACCAGAATTTCAAAGAAGAGCTAATTCTAATACTCCTCAAATTGTTACACACAATAGACATGGAAGGACATTGACAAATTCTTTTTATAAGGCTGAAGTTACCTTGATACACAATCTACACAAACATTCAGCAAAGAAAAAGAGTTATAGACCAATCTCCCTCATGAGACTTAATGTGAAAATACTCAATAAAATACTGGCAAATTGAATCCAAGAAGACATCAAAAAATTATCTACCATGGTCAAGCAGGCTTTATCCTAGAGATGCGCGGTTGGTTCAACATACATCAAAGTAGTCTACCATATAAACAAACTGAAATAAAAAATCCACATGATCATCTTATTAGACGATGAAAAAGCTATGCTAAATTTTCAATGAATACAACTATGAGTCACATAAACTTGCTAATTTTTCCATCAATTGAAAATCACGTATATAGAGCCATGTCTTGTAGTAAAATTCTAGAAGTATCCCCAACTCTTTAAGGGCTATGTACGTCTAGCCTTCCTAGCTATCACAGGGTACATGTGAAAGCTATTCAAACCCCAGAACTCCCTGTAAACTTAGCTCAAACATCTACTGCAAATTCCTTGATTCTCTAGAACCCAACCTGTTCTCTCACCCCTTCTCTTCAGGTGTTGACCACATTAACATTTATTTTCTCAAGAACCTTTCTGGTGCAATTCCTTAGACAGCTAACCA
The DNA here is from genome assembly GCA_028555095.1 of Dicrostonyx torquatus. NCBI lineage: Eukaryota > Metazoa > Chordata > Mammalia > Rodentia > Cricetidae > Dicrostonyx > Dicrostonyx torquatus. The sequence goes on along the minus strand of JAQHUG010000051.1, from coordinate 4,153,006 downwards.
GTGACCCCATTAAATCCCATCAAACACAGCTCTATATAAAACTAACTTTATTCACATTCCTCATGGTTCAGATGTGACTATTTATTTGGGTTAGGAGTTATGGACATATGATGAACTTTTATCCACTGAGATTCTCACATACTGAAAGGCATTTGGTAACTTAACTTAAAAGTAAATAATCTTTATGAAATGATCCTTATGAGTTTACCACCTATCCTTTTCATTATGACAATTACAAATCATTTTCCTTATCTTTGTACCCCTTTTACAGATGAATTTGAAACACTATGAATTTCTCTATCCTATCTAAGAAAATCTGAACTCACATCATCAGTAGCCTGCTGAGATGTAATGAAAGCCATCAGATGAGAAAACTTTCTGTCCTGTATTCCCATTGAACCTTCTGCCTTCCCTACCAGCTCCACTGCATCTTGAAGACTTTCTTGAGTGAAAGAAGCAAGAAAATTTGAGGAAAAAATTTAGAAAATAGAAGAGAGATAAAAATTTGTTTTTAAAAAGAAGCATAATACAAAAAAATTCAAAAAAATTATATCATAAGAGATATTGTCAACAGCAGAAAGGCAGAGAAAAAGCTTTAGGCACACAAGATTTAAATGGTTATAAACAAAAGACTCAACTTATACAGTTGATAGTAGACTGAAGTTTCTATCCGGCCTGGGTCCCTCTAGCCATTCAGTTCCAAAGAAACACACAGAGGTTTATATTAATTACAAACATTTTTGCCTATTAGTTCATGCTTATTACTAATGAACTCTTACAACTTAAATTAACCCATAATTCTTACCTATGTTTAGCCACATGGCTTGGTACCTTTTCTTATTGCAGCATTTTCATCTTGCTACCTCTGCATCTGGGTGGCAACCAAAGACTGAACTTTTCCTCTTCCAGATTCTGCTAGTCTGGTTGCCTGCCTATACTTCCTTCCTGGCAACTGACCAATCAGTATTTTATTAAGCCAATGGGAGAGACAAATCTGTTCAGTGTACAAGAGCATTATCCCATAGCAGTTGATAATATGAAACAAAACGGTAACCTCATATGTGTTAAAGAAATTGAGCTTACAATTAAAAATCTCATGAAAGAAACTTCTCACTTGTTAGCTCTAATAAGGACATAGTTCCTGAAATTATGATAAAGATAATGTCAACTTACAATAACTATATTCCATACCCAGAATAACATTTATATCAGGTTGAGATGAATATCAGAGTGCAAAAAATATCGATAACAGAGTGAAAAAAATAAAGAAAAGAAAAAGTAAATTTACCTGAAGATTCATCTTACTCTGTGACACAACTAACTATTCAATTTCTATTTCAAAGTCACAAACATACTCAAGTAATTATAAAACAAAACAAATGAATAAAATAAACATAAGTGCATGACAAGGTATCATCTAAATATCAGGTAAACAAAGTTGACATGCACAGAAGAAATAAAAAGAGGGAAATATAACAAATAACCAACATATTGCATACTGCAGCAGATGAAATAGCATTAGCCATTCATTCACTTTAAAATCCCCTGAAAAATGGGAGACAGAAGAGGAAAAGCAAGGATCACTGAAAAATTTAGATTTAAGGCATCACATATTAAGCTTTTCCCCTGAAACAATCTGAAGCAGTAGATTTAGAAAGGAAGGCAAACAAAAATAGTCAGTCATTATTCCTCTTAGGGTCCATTCTGTTTAAAATAATAACTGAACAAAATAGCATAAAACAAGATGCCTTTCAAATGCAGTGGTGGAAGCATCTGTTGGACAGGTAATGGCAAACAATGAAATCAGAGATAAGCTTAGCCATTATCTGATGTCATTCTTAACTTTGGCTTGGTGGAGACTAGTCTGTATATTCTAAAAAGATTCCCTCAATAGTTCCAACGATGTTAAGTTATACACAGAATTAGATAATAAATTGCTAATTACTAAGATAGCCCAAGGTAGAATTAGACTAGACTGGAATATTCCAAGTCTCCACTACAATTAAAATTCTAATCAGTCCATCAGCTTTGTAGGATATTTAATGTAGGTGAAATAGATCCCCCCAAGAACTTTAACAATATATGTAAAGAAAATCTACTATATGTGTACTAAAGAGATATCAATAAGAATGTACCCTGGGTTGTCTCTTGACACATGAAGGGGTGTGGTCATGACCATTTCGGTTTATAGCCCCGCCCCGCCATTAGCTAATTATGCCGCCCCTTAATTAATTAATGGGGCTGGACCACCAGATCCCAAGAGAGGTATAAAATGGTAGGCCCACGTGGAAAGCGCTCTCTCTGCGCGGATCACCGACCTGCCTGCTTCTTTGTAGGAGCTCTCTCTGGTATAGTAATCTGTGTGTATTTTGGCCTTTATTAAACTTGTGTGTCTTAAATAGAACTGTCGCACTTGGCGTCCACCAACGTGGGGCCTTTTGGGGCCCCCCCAGCCGGGTGGGGCTGTATTTCTCCCCAGGGTGAGGCCCTGTTTCTTCCCGAGCCTGCGTCCCCTCCTCTCTGTTTTGCTCCGTTCCACTCCATAGTGCAGTTGTAACCGTCCCAAGGCAGGGATTTGCATTTTCCTCCGGGCCGTGCCTGTCCGCACTAGCCCTGTGATCTCGGGCCAAACCCGAGCGGCAGATTCCCCTTGCTTTTATTTGTTGTGTTTGGGACTTTCTGAAATTTAGAGCTGGTTCTGAGTCCTTTCTAGCCGGTTTCTGTGGCCTGCCCCACTCAGCTCCGGCTTTCAGCTTTGATCAGCCGTATGCCGCTGCGGTTTATCTGCCTGCGGCGGCTCCACCCGGGCCGCGCCCTAGGTTTCAAGGCTCACCGCAGTGGCCCTCCCACTGTTCTGCAGCCCGCTGCGCTCGTGCCCCTACCCTCCGCTATGCGGCTCGCACTCCAGGGGTCACCCAGCCTACCAGATTTTTGCTTGGCCCAGCCACTCCCCCATGGCCGCAGCTCGTCCGTGCGCACCAACCCCACTGCCTGCCCCCATTTATCGCTCGGATCTCTGCACCTTCCCCACTCCACTGTTTGCGCTGCACTCCCTCTGCCTGCACACCACCGTGGGCCTCTGGGCCTGTTCACCCAGTGCAGGGTCTGGGAACTTTGGCCCAAAGCCTCCTGGTCGCCCACCCCATGCAGCTGTTTGTACTGGAGGCAGACACTGTGAGTGAGGCTCCAGCCTCAATCCAGGCCCTTGCCAAGACATTTCTGGAGTTTTGCAGGGGTCTGTTTCCTGAGTCTGAGTACCAGACAAGCGATTAACCGGCGGAA
>JAQHUG010000051.1:4109040-4138488 GCA_028555095.1 Dicrostonyx torquatus | reverse complement strand
CACTTTCTGTCTCTGAACCATACAAGAGCTTTCATAGACATCCAGTATGTAGACATTTGGTCTTGGACTTACTAAGCTTAGAGGGCGAAATAAAAATCTTTGTTGAAAAGAGCCATTCAGTCTATGATTTTTCAATTATAATCTGATTTAACTAATCAATTTACAATAATAAGGGAGAGAAATGTGAGGGAGAGAAAAATAAGAAATACACTTGTGTAATTAAAAATCTAGATCAGAGAGATTTTTAAGTGGAGATTATCATAATAACATTTTGGTTGTTTGTTTTTGTTTTTAATTGGAAATACTTTGAAACTACAAGTAAATTGTGGATGGACTGGAGTAATTTTGCTTTGTTGATGAATTTAGGTTTTAGGATGCAATTATTTTACTTCTTTTAAAAAATAAATCCACTGTAAATATGCTTATTAGATTTTAATCACACAGAAGTCATGGAGTGAGTTATGTTTTCACTATCTATGCTGCGATGCAGCTGTGTATATTGATGTAGGAGGGTTCTTCTGTATTTCTTTGCTTTCATTGGTTAATAAAGAAGACTGCCTGGCCTGTCTTCTTTATTAATCAATGAAAGCAAAGAAATACAGAACCTCCTACATCAGTATATGATCTATAATATACTCATGAAAACAGTGCAGGTGAGTGAGATCTGCTGTGTTTGCATTTGAAATGTTTGTTTTAGATTTATTTTTGTTGAACTGGCCCTTGAAAACAAAGGCTTGGAGTGAGGAAGAGATAAAAGTTTGGTGGTTAACATGGCAGAAAATGAAAAAACATGATGACCAAGATGCTGACCAATGGTGAGGGACATATCATCACACACCTTGTGTGGTAAAATGGAGAAGTCTTTCTGCAGTTATGTTAATTAAACTTCTGTTTTACAATGTGTTCTCCAAGCTATCACTCAGATGCTTCTAGACACTGGGCTTCAGGTATGTATGATAATGCAGTCTAACAAGACAGCAGCAAACAGAAGGTTCAATCAATAAATTAGAGCAAATAAGTCACTGAGCTTTTGTGGGAAATCAGCAAGTTCCGAATGGACAGTGGGCTTGGGTTTGGGCTCATATGAAACTGTTTTCTTCCTCCAACATGTTCCATTTTGACTTCCTTCTGATCTTCTCCTTTTCAGTTCAAAGTTGTCTTCTGAAGTTCCACCTGGGAATTTTTCCTGAATTTGTCTTACATAGTCAGCACCAAGGGCAAGTGCTTTTTTTTCCTAAGCTGTATTTGTTGGAGTGTAACATGTAAATTATCACACTCACATTAGAAGGAAAAACTTAGAGTGATTAAATTAGATGCTATCTGTAATGTGCTTCACAGTGAAATGGCAAGTATCTAACCCTAGGCACAATGAAAAGCAGCTATGAAGTCTCCAAAGCTGAGCACTGTTTTCTTTGACTCATCAAAGCTAGTTATATTCCCACATTATCAGCATTGGGCACATTGATAAGAAGCCAAACATGTGTGATTCTCTGTAGTAACAGCTCTGATCTCTTGAGCTCTCTTCAGTCTGCTTCTGAGTTTTGTAATTCTGTCTTTGAATTGGCACTGGGTATCTCAGTTCCTTCTCTAACACTCAATATTAAAGTCCTGGATGTGAAGACGGCCAAGTGATTTAAGGTGTCAGAGTTAAGCTCTGCTTCTACACCCTAAAGATTAGAATTCGTTACAGTTTAGTTTTTCTACTGAGAAAAATACAACTATTGGTGAAAATTGTTTCCAAAGTATTAAAAAATTAGACATGGACCCTATAGTCCCTAAATGTACCCCTAAATCTTCATTGTGGGAGTAGAAGAAACAGAATGCCAAATATGATGCCTCGGGGAAGTCCTGAGAAGGGTTTGTCTGCCCAGAAACTGTGGGGCCTGGCTTGTCACTGCTGCACATTCCACCTGTCAATGACTAATCAATTGCTTTCAGAGTCCCATGTTTGGACACATTTCAGTGACTATACAAAGAAATCTGCCAGTCTCTAGTAGCTATCTTCTCATGTTCTAGAAAATGTATGTTGTGTCACGTATTAAGAGGAGAGCTTTGTGGGATTCCCCTCTGTATGCTGTGAATACTATTGGTTAATAAAGAAACTCTCTTGGGCCTGTGCAGGGAATAGAGGTGGGTGGGAAAAACTAAACTGAATGCTGGGGGAAAGAAGGAGGAGTTAGAGAGAAGCCATATAGCCATCAGAGATAGACACACTGAAACTTTGCTGGTAGGCCATGACCTTGTGGTGATGCACAGATTAATAGAGATAGGTTATATGAAATGTAAGAGTTAGCCAATAAGAAGTTAGAGCTAATAGGCCAAGCAATGATTTAAATAATACATATTCTGTGTGATTATTTCGGGTCTGAGCTGCCGGGAGCTGGAAACCAACAAGCAGCCTCCTAACAACAACATCAGCAACAGGGCTTTTAAATTTACATTCATTCCTGGGGAACTTCTCAAATGTCATTTCACACTCATCTCTTACATTTTCTTATTACAGACACAGAAGCCTCATTACTTTGCTCACAAAGAATGCCAGATGATTTTAGTTTGAGTAGTTCTTGCCCCCAACTTTGAGAAACCTTGCAGAGAGCTAAGGAAGTGTCAGTGTAGCATCTTAAAGGGAATGAAAGCAAAAATCCCAAAGATGCAAGCAGATATAACAACCTAAACTATTGTTGTGGTTTATAAAAATAAGGTACTTCTTTGAGCCTTAATCAGAATTTTACTCTACATTTTGAACATTCAATTTTAATTTAAAGAAGGTAAAATACAGCAAAGTTTTCCTTTAGTTAAGGAGCAAAAACACCATGTATTGAAATCGGTTACTCAAAAGAAGTAATTCTCATAACCTGGAGATTGCATCCCCTCCTTATGAATTACACAGCACAGATAGATTTGCTTTTTTTATCCTTGGGAAATGGCTCACTTTTGCCAAGATTTTAAAAGAAAACTCAAAGAGATCAATTTTCAAGACTTCAGAAGAAAATGTCATTAAACCCTGAGAAACTTCAGACGCTAGGCAAAATCCACTAAATGGGAAAAGTTTTCCCTGGAAAGAACCTCATTATAGTTTTTTAGTGTAGATACTTCAAGGGAAAGTCTCTACGTAGCAAAAACGATCTTGGTATTATGGAAGTACATTTCAAATGGGATTCTACCAATAATGAGATGGGGTTCATGACCCATGGAAGTGCTAGAAGCAGGAGAAGAGGAAGAGCCATGCTACCCAGGGAAGATGATGAAAGCCAAACTCTAGGGCACCTCATCATCCAGAAACACTTTCTGACATTAGGAGAATTTGGCATGCATGAGAGCGAGGAAAAGAGTACAAAGCAAATGTGTGACTTTACATTATTCTTTGTCCATCTATGCACACCAAGATAGATTTGCATTTATATTTTTATTCAAGTAATCCAATATGCAGAATTTTCTCTAAGAACTCTCCCAGTCTAATTAGTTGTTTTACTTTTATACATTTTTCCTTTGCATTAATGTGAAATAGAAATGATGGATATTTGAAAATCCAAGCACCTTTGCTGATTTCCATTTATATCCCAAATATCTTAAGGTTTTACAAGCTGACTTTTACTTTTAACAGCCTAATGTTCTTTTTCTGAATGAGGCTGATGTTTGAAGACATATTAAATTTGTGCATGTGTGCATGCATTTCTGTGTGTGGGGGTTCTATTTACATATTTTCATCTTTACCTTGAAGGTCATTTTCTGCCTGTGAATTACTTGACTTAGTCTTTTTGCTCTTCCTCCTCTTTCTCCTCCTGGGGTGCTGGGGATGGAACCTAGAATGTTGTGCATGCCAGATGAGCCCTCTCCCATGGGCTATGCCTGCAGCTCTGATGTTCCTCCTTAAAGCTTAGAGGATTTTCAATCATCCCTCTGTATATCAGTGATCGGTTCAGTTTATCCACAAGACTCCCAAATACACATTTCTTACCTCAGCACTGCACAGTATCTTTAAGCTTATTATCCTCAGCTTATCCATTCACTGAATCTGTTTCCATATTGATTAATAATTTCATATAGATTGAATCCTAATTTACAGCCTGTCATGGAATAGGTATTACATTTCAGTGCCCCATTCACACATTGACATTTTCTGTCCTTAAACTTGAAATCACTTAGGTCTTGGATAGCTTAATCTTTTTTCCTTTTCTTAGATATTCATGATTAAGTGTGGTTTTTTTAAGCATGTCTGATATCTTCCTACTTTGTGCTGCAATTTTTAAAATTTTATAATTAAACATAAATCTCACCAACTCATATTTGAAAAACATACATTTTTCCTTGTTAATTGTCTAAGAATTTAGAGTATAGAAGACAAATGTAACAAGAGCAAAGACAAGGCTGGAGTAAAACACAAAACACTTGTCTAGCATTCATGTAGTCCTGCCTTTAATCACACTGTTTTCTACTCCACAAAGGAAAGATAATTACGAAAAATAGTATGATGCCTCTTTCTTCTAACTTCGATATTTTCTGATATCATTATTTTACTCATAGTTTTACTATAGCTGTGATTTTGTTCCCTGATTTTACTTTATTTTTTAAAACCCACCAGGAATGAAAAGGAAAGATTTCATGCTATTTTAAGATATTTGCTAATTTAAAAAGAAAAAACTCAGACCAGAAAAACGCCCAGAATTTTCTAGTGACCATGAAGCTGTTGAACACCAAATATATATCACCTCCAAAAGTTGACAAAGCCCCAATACCAACCACACAGAATGCCTAAGATTGCAAGGTGCTTTGGTGGTATGGTATACCATTATGCTAACCAGAGCAATGCAAAACCAAATGAGGGGATAAAAATCTATGACAATACTTAGGAAAAGCACAAGTTTGTTGGTTACAGAGGGCTTTCTTACACTTTCAAAATTAGTAAAAAATTATAAATGCTTTATTCTAATAAATTTTAGGTTGTATGCTATTGTTGAATTGTGCCTAGAAGTGTCTGAAAGTGCCTATCTTTTCCCAATCATCATCATTTACTGTAGATAGAAAAGATGAAATGTCTGTGGGAAACATTGGCCAGCTTTCTCAACACACAGATGCAGTCAGCTAAAACTTTCCATATTCAGTCCTGAATCAACAGCATAAGTGATCATTTGGTTCCTTGGTTCTTGGTATCAATGAGTTTAGATTAGGCTCCCTGAGTATGCAACGTTGGGTATCAGTTATGACATGCTGACTAGAATCTACAGCAAGGAAGGTTGTAGTAATCTGCTTTGTCCTAACCCAGTCTCATTACCATCCCCAAACAGATCTCTAAGAGTCTTCAAATGAAGGCTATCATCTAAAAGTAAAAATCAGAATAAATTTTGATATCAAAATTAAGTCAACTCAATTGAACTGACATAGTTAATGGAGCTAATTTGTTAGGTGTGAGCACTGCTTCTATCAGATGACTCTGTTTCTATGGTTTAGGTTGATCTAGGAAATAACATAGTCCATAGTTGTCTGAGACTCACTCTCCAAACTCCATATGGTTGGATGATGTGGTATTTCCCTATGTATACTGTGAATATCATTGGTTAATAAAGGACTGTTCTGAGCCCATAGCAGAGCAGGGTAGAAAGAGCTAGGCAGGGAAAACTAAAGTGAATGCTGGGAGGAAGAAGGGCAGAGTCAGAGATATGCCATGTAGCCTTGCTGGAGACAGATACCAGAACTTTAGCCTGTAAGCCACAGCCATGTAGCCATACACAGATTAACAGAAATGGGTTACATTAATATGTAAGAGTTAGCCAATAAGAATCTAGAGCTAATGGGCCAAACAGTCATTTAATTAATGCAGTTTCTATGTGATTATTTTGGGGCTAAGTGGCCAGGAACCAACTAACGGCCTTCCCCAGCAATTGGATGTATGTAATACTATATTCACAATCTACCTCTGGGTAGCTGGATGAATGTGTGCTTCAGGTCTATGTGCCAAGTGAGCAATCTGCTCCTCTTTGATGACATTGACTGAGTGCTGCTGCTGGCTCCTTGTAATCTAGAAAACTCCAACGTGCATATCCTCAGGAAAATCACTGGTGTACATGGAATTAATCCATCAATTCCTGGTTACAACAGACAATGTCATTTCTGAAATCTAATCATGAACTAACGCTTTGAGTGTACCTGTCATAGAGTGTAGAAGAAAGGAGAAAAGACTGGTGGTAACTGCAGTTCTAAGCCTAGAGAAGTCCTTTAGAGATGGATGGGCTGTCTGATCTGACTGCTCACAAAGGCTACATGATGTCTTTGAACTTTGTGACCTTGGGTAAAGGAGTAGGAAACGCTATGATTCATGGTGCTCTCTGAAATTGACCTGTCACTGGAAGTTACCTCATGTTCTTATACCACAGCTATCCTCATATACTGGCCAACGGAAAAGCAATGTGAAGATTTCTGTCTTCCCACAGTTTTAGAGTTTGCTTTGTTGAGTGTGCTCCTCACTGACATTCTTTCTGGATATATAAAGTTGGAGTCAGAAGGAAGTCATTTTTAATTACAATGAAGCCAGAGATTTTTGCAATCAATTCATTGTAAACAGCTCTGGAAAAAAAACACAATTCACACAAAATCAGTTGAAAAATCATAACTCTGCTTTTCTATATTTAGATAACACACAGACTGTGTTTTTATTTTCAACAATTCATTTTCAACTGATATATTTTAAATCTACACTGGGAATGTAATTTTGAAAGGGATTTTAGAAGAGATATGTCTACCACATTAACTCATGGATTATGTAATATATAAATGAAACATGTGGATGTTGTAACAGTGGAGGCAACTAGCTGATTTCAGCATTGGATGTACTGTTCGTTCATTTGCTCTACTGGATTCTTTGTAACTTTGCTTTGCTGGAAGATAGCATCAACAGACCTTTTAAAATGAAGTGTCTTGAGATGAATCTAACTGGATAATAAGCTAAATAAACACAGAGTGGGAAGCTGTAAATTATAATTGTAACAAGGATTGAGGGGTTATACTGTGAAAACTAATTGTTGTTTAAGTATATTATTTGACCTGGACTTATGTTTCTTTTAAGAAAAAAAATAAATATGAAATGAACATTAAATTTACACCTCAATGTAATTTCAAAATTGCCATCTTCTCTTATGTCTCATACTCACATTCCAGATATGTTGATGCTAAACATTTAGGTTGAAAACTCAGAAATTTACATATTTAATAAATGTTCATCAGAGTTTCATATTCACAGTGAATTTTCCAAACTATTCTATTTAGCTGTTAAGACACCAGTGACAGACATTCAATGGTTTTCAGCAAGAAACTTGTTTGATATTTTCTAAATAATTAGATATGGGGTTAGGGTATAAGAACCCTGACGGCCTTTGTAGATGGAGATATTTCACACCAGCATCCCCAGGGGACAGAATCAGAGAAATAGAGGTCATGCTTTCTGACTCCAAGGTGGTCTTCCTACATGGGTGTGAAACTTAGGAAGCTGAGTAAAGTTCAGTCCTATTTGTCTCCTGTATTTCACACAGAAAATGCAAATGCCATACTAAAACTATTTTATGTAATGGCTATCAAAGTAATATTTAAAGACATATGCTTACATTTTATTCCTGTGTATGTCACATGTGTGCATATGCTTGTGGATGCCAGGAGAGGGCAATCATATCCCCTGGATCTGGAGTCATAGATTACGTCAGATGAACAACTTGAGTGATGGAAACTGAATGCAGTCAGGTGTTCAGCAATTATGAGAAGTACTCCCAACTGATGAGCCAGCTCTCCAGTCCACAAAATATTTTTAAAGGATGAAAACATAAAATATTTTTCTATTGTGATAGATTAGGAACTCCAGAATTATCTCTCTCCCCTTTTTGTGTTTTCTATCAAAATTCAATTCAGATATTTGTGGTAGTAAGACGTTACATTGCAAATTGAAATTACCTTGTAATCTTTATGTTAAATAGAAAATTTAAAGTTAAAACATAAGTTTTCAACAAAATCACCCTATCTAAATTTTACAAATATATACTACACGTTAAAAAGTTATATAGTGCATTTATTCATCCTATGCACATTTCTAACTTAATGTTCTTTTAGGGGTTATTGGACTACAAATAAAATGCAATAAATGTTAGGTAAGGTTAGGTCAGTTTTAACCTGATCAGTTACCCAAAAAGCTATCAAGATTAAAAGATAGCAATCATGTCTGTCAACTTGTAATATTTTCATGGGCTGTTGGCAACTGTTCTCTGTGCACATTATTATTGTGGGGGGCATGTGTGTATGATGAGTGTTTGTGGGTATAGGCACAAACGTGCCATGGTGTGGTATGTATATGGAGGGGACAGGACAACATTTACAGATTCAATGCAATGCCCAGCAAAATTCTTAAACTGTGAAAGAACAATACTCAAATTCATATGGAAAAGCAAAAAACCCAGGAGAGCCAAAACAATCCTGTACAATAAAAGAATTTCTGGATGCATCACAATCCCTGACTTCAAACTATACTACAGGGTTACAATACTGAAAACGCCTGGTATTTGCATAAAAAAACAGACAGGAGGACCAATGGAATTGAAAACCCAGATACTAATTCACACACTTTCGAAAACCTGATTTTTGAAAAAGAAGCAAAAATTATCAAATGGAAAAAAAGAAAGCATATTTAACTAATGGTGCTGGCATAACTGAATATCAACATGTAGAAAAATGAAAACAGATCCATATCTATCACCATGCACAAAACTCAAAGACCTCACTGAACCTCGCAGAAGAGAAAATGGGAAGTACACTTGAATGCATTGGCACAGAAGACCACTTCCTAAATATAGCCCCAGTAGCACAGACACTGAGAGAAACAATTAATAAATGGGACCTCCTGAAACTGAAAAGCTTCTGTAAAGCAAAGGACATGGTCAACAAGGCAAAAAGACAGCCAGCAGAATGGGAAAATATCTTCACCAATCTCACATCAGACAGAGTGCTGATCTTCAAAATATACAAAGAATTCAAAAAATTGGTCATCAAAAAATAAACAATCCAATAAAGAATGGAATACAGACCTAAACAGAGAACCCTCAACAGAGGAATCTAAAATGGCTGAAGGACACTTAAGGAAATGTTCAACATCGTTAGTCATCAGGGAAATGCAAATCAAAACAATTCTGGGATTCCATCATATACCTGTAAGAATGGCCAAGATGAAAAACACTGATGGCATCTTTTGCTGGAGAGGATGTGGGGTAAAGGGAACACTCCTGCATTGCTGGTAGGAGTACAAACTGGTACAGCCCCTTTGGATATTAGTGTGGTGATTTCTCAGAAAATTAGGAAACAATCTTCCTTAAGACCCAACAATACCACTTTTGGGTATATATTCAAAGGATGCTCAACCATGCTATAAGGACATGTGCTCAACTATGTTCATAGCAGCTTTGTTTGTCATAGCCAGAACCTGGAAACAACCTAAATGCCCCTTGACCAAAGAATTGATAAGGAAAATGTGGCACATTTATACGATAGAGTACTACACAGCAGAAAAAAAATAATGATATCTTGAATTTTGCAGGCAAATGGATGGAGCTAGAAAACATCATTTTGAGTGATGTAATTCAGGCCCAGAAAGACAATTATCATTTGTACTAAATCATAAATGGTTTTTAAACATAAAGCAAAGAAAACTGGCCTACAAATCACAATCCCAGAGAATCCAGACACCAAGGAGGACTCTTTCAGAGACACACATGGATCTAATTTACATGGGAAGTAGAAAAAGACAAGATCTCCTAAGTAAATTGGGAGCATAGGGACCTTTTGAGAGGGTTGAAGGGAAGGGGAGAGGCAGGAAGGGGAGCAGAGAAAAATGTAGAGCTCAATAAAAAGCAATTTAAGAATTGTCTTCAGAGCCTACAGACTCCTTAGCTAGAACTAACTTGAAAGCATCTGCCCTGAGGACTAGGTTCCATGGTACCAGAAAGTTCTATGACAGCTTCCAAAGGAGGAAAGCATGAATCTATGTTGTCTATGAACCACAAGGCTTAGCATGACATGAGAAGCTAAAGGTTGGAATAGTTGTACACACATTTTGGTGGTAATAAAAGCTCTTTAGTGGGATTTAAGACCTGCTCAACAGATGTAAATCATATCTGGTGCTGGAAACCCAGCCAACTACTCAGGATTATCAAAGTCATACATGTTGGAGGAGAATCAATTGCCATATTCTAAATTCTACATCCTAAAAATTTACCCTTACATCCAGAGATAAGCTTAGTCCTCACTCCACATTAAGAAATTTCTTTTAGTAACATATGGAGACCTTTATAGAAAACCACAGCCTATCAAAATGCAGAGTTACAGAACTCAGTCCCAACATCTATGCCTACAACACAGCTCCAGCACCTAAGGCATCAAAGAAACATCTAAGGAAGTGGGGGCAGGGAAGATGGTAAAAGTCAGAGGTACAAGTACTTAGTTGTGAAATTGTGGCTCCCAAAAATGTCAAAAACTACACCCATAAAAATCTCACCATCTGGATTGCTTAAGAATGAGTTGAACAAGGATAACAAAGTTAGGCACGCCAAAGTGTGTAATGAAAGCTCACAGGGCTTCACCTCTACATAAAAAGCTGTAGGCAGTTAAAGAATGCTGAGTGTTGAAGAACTCATCTTTTGGAGGGAAGAGAACAGAAATTAGTTGTCCAATGCCAAAGACACAAATACAAATTCTTGTAATGACTTAGGCTGAATCTAAAACTGCAATACGGGTTTATCAAGGCAGAATAGGGTGATGGATGCAAAGGCTTTCTGGATACACCTTCTTTGTTTCCTCTATATTGAAAGAGAGAGAGGTTTTCCTGAGGAATTTCCCAAGCCTCAGTGAAGAGTTTGGAGAATAGGAGAGTGCTGCAGCGTAGGTGTGGGTCCTGCTGCTTTATTGCAACTTGTGTTCATCATCTACACCTTAAGAGAAGCTCTTCTTGTTTTCACCTCCAGTTCCCCCTATTCCCAGGCCACTGTCCTACATATAGCAAAATCACTGACAAGATGTGTGGAGATTGCAGATAGAGAAGTAATGTCGGAGATTGCATTCCTGAGGTGGGAACAAATGGAGGGGTGGATGCCTCCCACCACTGTTATGAAAACATAATTTAGCAGCATAAATTACATTTGAATGTTTTTTAAATATTTAACTTTATATACATATTCAGCTTCAGTTTCTACACATAAATTTGCAGCCAAAAATAGCATTTTGTTAAGATTGACGGCAAATGGGAAATGTTCTTATATTTCTGTAGATGAAAAATTTAGTTTGTAAAACAATATCTAGAGTTATGTGGCTGTATAAATAAAAATTACAAAACTATGCATCTTACAGCTCTAGAAATAAATGAACTAAAATACTTCTAAAACTTTTACCACATCAAATGGTAGTTTTTCAAAAATTAATTCAACTAGAGATGATCAAATTCAAAGTGATTATGAGAAATATACTAAGAAACCATATCTTACACCCAATTTGCATCATGATACAATCTTCTGAGGCGAGAGGTGCCCCTCAGTTTGTGATGGAGTCATGCTAAGATCAATCTATCATGAGCTGGAAATACTGTAAGCAGAAAAAACATTAAGTACGCCTTACTTAGGAAACATTAAGACCAAAGTGTTCACTCTGATGAGAACTGACTGTTACTCCAGTGATCGTGCTGCTGATTGACAGTCTCGGTTCAGTACTGCTCCACAGCATCTTCAGAACATTGTACTTCATATCTAGTGAGAGATAAAGAGGAAAATCCAAAACATGGTGCATGGCTTCCACTGAAATGCACTTTGCTTTTCTAGCCCTGTGAGGTTGAAAAGTCATTGACTTGAATTACCATAAGGTTGGAGACCATCTGCGGTACCTGATCACAACAGGTTATTGATGCTTAGAAAGTTGAAATGATGGTGTGTTCACTAGGCCAGATTCCCCTTTCTTGTTATAGCTCCTCCTCATCACTCTGTATTCTTGAGTCTTGGCCACCAGTAACTCTTTCATTTTATCACAACACACATGGTATGTAGATAAATTCATACAGAAGATTATGTTGGGATTACCTTTGTCCTTTCAGTATAATTCTTTAGGGATTCATCCAAGTGCTTTGTGTATCAATATGTCAAGAATGTGAATGATCTTTGAAATTCATTCACTATGCTTTCCTGGTACTTAAAATATTTCAATCATGGATATTTTATTTTATAATCATATATAGTTTTATCATATTGGGAAATATTAAAAATTGAATACTCATTGATTTGTAAAACATGCTAATCAAATGTTTTTTCCTTAATGGTATTTGTGATATCCCCGTTAACAAAATATTATTGCTACTATGGGCTAATGACTGCAGCCTAAGACATAGAATATAAACACACATACTAGCCTAGTAAAATATTACAAAAAAAAAAAGACTAGGGTGGAAAGACATAGGCACATCACTTATTTGAATGGCTTAGTTCATCCTGGGACCTGAGAAATCCAAAGGGTTTTTTTTCCTCAGTTCTTGCATCATTATTTAATATCCCTCTGTGCCTGCTCATGTTCGAATCTGTGAAATAATTTTGTGCTAAGATACCAAAGACGAATTCCTGAGGTTGAACAAAAAGGATTCATTGTCTCATGAGAAATTCATTCTTGTTAAGAACTGAAATCTCCCTTCCTCTCAGTAATAGAGCAGCCATGAATCACAGTGTCTCCTGGTTTCCCCATAATCTAACGCATCATGCCTCAGACAACAATTTGATTTGTCAAGAGACCAGCTCTGTAAGGCTGCCAATAGTATTGATGTCCATTGAAGAGAAAATAATTGAGCCCTGGGTGAGCTAATTTCATTTTTTAACAGCTTGTGGTGAATAGTGTAAAATAGGAAACAGGGAAGATGCCGAAAAACCTGGCTCTGTCCAAACCTGGAGCAAGGCTCTGGCTTTTCTTTTGCACAGTAAAGGATGTTTAGAGATTCAAAACGTCATCTTTTGAAACACCCCACAGGAAGTTTGTTTCTACACATTAAGCACTACTAAGCTTTCTCCAGGTAAGACATTTTTTTCCAGATTAACTTCAGGGAACTCAGCGCTTCCATGTGTTATCTGCTTCTATTATGGCTTGAGGACAGAGAAATTGATTCTAAGTTCACTCTACCTCTTGCTGTGAGCACTTTGTAGCAAAGGTATTTGTCGATTCGGATAATTTCTTATAAGCTTGTTGTTTGCCTGGGAATACATTTTTTTTTTTTACCCAGCAAATGAAAAGAGAAGGAGCCGAATCAGCCACATTTAAGGAACTTTAGGTTGACAGCAGTAAGTGCAGTTCAACGGCAATCTTAATCATTCTCATATTGAGGTTTGCTCTGAAGTTTCATGAGGTAAATGTTCTGCACAGAAATATATCACCTGCACCCGGTATTCTCTGCCCTGATTCTTTATTCAGTTTTAACATCAAAACAACTCTTTTCAGAACACAGGGCAATGAATTCAGTATGCATCTTATATGTTCTGATTAAAAACATTAATTGGGGGATAAAGGGTCCAGAAAAGACCATATATTTTAGTTAGTTTATAATTAACTGGCTTTATCATTCTTTGCTTTGTTCTCTTAGACAATCTCTCTCGCTGAGCCTGAGGTTTGTCATTTTATTTTTTTCAGGTAGATTTGCTAGTCAGAAAATTCCAGCCATCTTCCTGTCTCTGCCATAACTATGACTGGGGTTGCAGTCAAGTCTGTCTGGTGTATGGGTGTTAGGATTTAAACTCAAACTCATATGCATGTTGAGAAAATATTCTTATCCACTGAGCTATTTCCCCAGTCCATCCCAGTTAATCTTGAGGGACCATGTTAGTAAATCACATGAGATCAGTGGGTAGTGCCTCTCTGAA
Source organism: Dicrostonyx torquatus (assembly GCA_028555095.1). NCBI lineage: Eukaryota > Metazoa > Chordata > Mammalia > Rodentia > Cricetidae > Dicrostonyx > Dicrostonyx torquatus. The sequence continues at coordinate 4,124,584 of JAQHUG010000051.1, read as the reverse complement.
TCCCTGGGATCTTCCTGTGGGTGATAAACATGCTGCATGTCTCCTGAAAGCTGTGTTTATATCAGGAAGGAGACCTATCTTCTGAAGCAGATTTGGATTGTTTAGATCAGAGAGAACAAGAGGCTTTGAAACGAACTTCCCTCAACTTATCTATCATCTGCTGTCCTGTCCAGGCAATGTTCTGCCCCTACAGCAGAGCTTCAGGTCCCAGAGTGACAGGTGGTACTGCAACAGGGTTAGCAAGCAGATCCAAGTTGATCCAATTCCCTCCTTGAGAAAAATGCAAATGGTGAACTAAGTACAAAGGTTCCACTTCCCATGACAATTTTATTTCCCAAGTGTCCCATGTCCAGGCATCACCTGGATTCCCAGAGTTTTGGAACCATTTGATTCTCTCATTCCAAGAGGAAGTCCTCCTATGTCCCAATAAGCTAAAATATGTCTTTCTCCCAGTTAGTTTCAGCTGTCAAATTGACATAGAACAGAATTATCTGATGCCATCGCAATTGGGAGATTGCTTTGACCTGATTGACCTGTGGGCACATAATAAGGCATTTTCTTGATTGCTGATTGATGTGGGGAGGTCCCCTCCGTGTGTGGTGCCATCTGTGGACAGAATGCTAGTGGGTTGTATAGGATAGGTGGCTGAGCCCAAGCTAGTCAGCAGAACTCTTGTGATTTCTGCTTTGCTCCCTGCCCTGATTTTCCATAAGGATAGGCTGACATCTTGAAACAGTAGCTGAATTTCACCTTTTTCTCACCAACTTGCTTTTGGTCATTGTATTTCGCACAGCAAGAGAGAAACAAACTGGGGCTGTGTTTTGATTTTTACTCTATGGCTTTAAGTTCTGGTTTGACCAAGGTTCTCTCCTATGTGCTACCTGACTTTGAAGAGCTCCTTTTTGGTGAACAGGATAAGATCATAAATAACTCCAAATGTAAGGTTTTAGAAAATTATATAAAGGTTAAAAAATACATATGTACCTTAGCTAGGCCTTCACCATTTTCACCCAAGCCCTCCTTCCTGGCAGGGCAGGATAAAATTGTAAATAACTTTTAACCAGCAAGAGAAAGCCTCCTTCTTGATGAACGGGGTAAGGTCATAACTAACTTCAATTAATTGCTTATCTAAACAGGACTGACCAAGCCCAAAAGTCCAGGTGGACTTGCTGATATCCTGTGAAAACATCCAAGGAGCCCCTTTCCCAGGGATCAAAGAAACTTGAACTGGCCAAATAGCCTTCTATTGACTCATAGTGAATACTTATCACCATACGCCCACAACCCCTATACCATGCCTGTGAGCTGTGCTTGTGAGCTATGCTTATGATCTTTTCCCTATAAATACAACTTCAAATCGTAGATCGGGCTTGCTCTGCTTTGGAGGGCAAGCCCGTTTGCAAACATTATCGGATTAAACCTCATGCTTTTGCAGCAATTGGTGTGGTTCTTGGTGGCCCTTGGGGTGCACGCCTGTGAGTTGGCGCCCCCAAAATTGGGGTCCAACAACTTTATAAATAATTTCCATTTTCCCATAACTTATTTTGTTTTTTTCTAATTATCCCTTCCATGTAGCTCACTGATTCTGAATTTACATATGCAAAAAAACTAAGCACTCTATTTTTCTAATACTGGTATAAATAAATCTTCAGTAGCTGAACCAAAATTTTATCATAACCTTGTTTCCTAGATTTTTCTAGTCTAAAAGCAGATAATCACTTAAGATATACTCCAGATTATTAACTATTAAAAGTTCAAATTCAGATTACAGTGGGGTATTACTGTATACTTTTCTAAATTGCTGACATTAAATAGAGAGATAGATGATAGATAGATAGATAGATAGATAGATAGATAGATAGATAGATAGATAGGCTTACTGACCTCCATTTTGGTAAGACTAATTTGATGTTGCTTTTTCTTTTTCTCTTTTAAGAACTTTATGTAGAAGCAATTTACTTTTGTGTTTACTTGCCAGAAAATATCTCTTGAATTGTGAAGTAAACACATCACACACTGAAATATTTTAAAATACATATTTCAAGCATACCTATGTGTATGATACTAAATAGATATTTAATTAATTTTTTTATCAATGTCATACATTTCAGAAATATACACTTCTTTGAAAAGTACTGCTCATGCAGTCTCTAATTGATGATCACTTGAAAATGAAAATTTCGTTTCCTGCAAGGGAGTCTCACTGGGGAAACAAACTCTCAAGGGCAGGGTGTGTGCCCATCAGGAGATGACCTACAGAAAATGAGCTGAATGACTCCTTAGTGGTTTCTGTCTCTTGATATGATCACAGGATCTTCCTTTTTAAAAATCTTATCCTATTGTTTATTTTTACTTTATCTTATTTGTATATTTTCTTTTCTAATTTTACCCTGCAGATTCTTTGCATGTTTAGTATGGCTTCAAGTTTTGTGTTTTTATGGTATTCCTGAGAATGTGAATGAGTAGATCTTCGCTTCTTCTGTTCAATTTTAACATGTTAATTTTGTTTTTATATTATATTTCATTTCATTATATTATATTATCCCATAGATGCCTGCTTGTTTTGTAACGAGAAGCAGAAAGGGAATGAAACTGATGGAAGGGGAGGTGGAGAGGAGCTGAGAGAAGTAGGGGAGGGGAACCATAATCTGGATATATTTTGTGAGAAAAAATTCATTATCAATAAAAGGAAAACAGAAAGGTACTGCTTATATTGGATAGACCAAATATTTAGGGCTAGGGAATAAATCTATAAATAGAGTAATAGAAGGTAAGACATTGTAAGTAATGACAAGAAACAACCAATGAAGGAGGAGACCACAGAACAAGGAAATGGCATTACTATTATCTAAGGGGCAGAGATGGTATTGTGTTCCATATGTTTCCTTTGTTTTTATCCTCCACTCCACCTATTCTCTCTTCAACTATGCTACTGAATCATATCTTAGGCAGAAAAATTATAGGAAGTATACATAACTAAGTGGGTCATCGATATTCAGCAGGTGAGGCAAGCTGAAGAACTACCTGTTGGGGAAATATAACCATTCAGAATCCAGAAACTTTCCTTATATCCCCTCAGTCAACAAGCACTCCCTGAGACAGTATGCACCACTCTGGCCCCACTGAAGAGGTCTGAAACCTTGCATTTGATCTTTATGTGAACAGAATTACATTACAAAATAAAGTGCAATGATCTTTCTCCGTCTGCCTCCCCCAAGCACTTTCTGTTGAGGCTTCCTACATCAGCAGGTCTGGAATCATTTCTTTCTCCCTGTTCTTAGCCTCTTATCCTCTATCAAATTCTGGCTACAGCCATCAACAGATTTTCCAAATTTTCAGACTTGGCTCTTTGCTGCTATTAGCACTTATTTATGAGATCATTAAAGGTTTTTAAATTTATATTGATATACAGAATTCTCCAATTTTCCCCATGTTACTGCTACTTAATATTTTCTCCTTCCTGCTTTCAAGATCTGATTTTTCTCAGGTACAATCTGGTCAGTCACTCAATGTTGAAGAAGGATCATGTTTTGTTTAGCTTCAAAGCGTGAAAAAAATTCTCAGTCATTTTAGATTTTTATACAAAGCCTTTGAAGGTCTGCCTTTGGTGCACTACTGTTCCATGTTTACTCTGCTTATAATTCCCATTGTATGTAGACAGTTAGCCATCTCCCAAACACTGTTCACATAGCTCTAAACATTTCTGTTTACTATGATCTCTTCTATGATACTTTTTTTAATCTCTTTGCTGGTATTCTTGGGCATCTTTGGAAGAACATAAACTCAATTTGCATCTTCCCTCTCCCCTTTCCACAGAGACACATGGTTGCTGCATGTGACACTTTTTTCTTTCGTCAATACAGGTCTTAGATATCGCTTTTTGGCATTTGTAACACAATGTGCAACTGTTCCTTTGTATGCTACTTTGCTACACAGATTCGATTACCTGCTTGATACTCTTTCTACACCTATAATAAATATCAAACAGTAAATAGTTGATATGTACATTAGCAAACAATGTGAAAAACACTAGCAAATAGAACTGCAATAGTCTTCTCTGAAAGGCATCAAGGACAGAAAGAATACTTTGGCACACAATCCAATTATAAGCAGATTTTGTTTTAGAGAGGGCAGAATATAGGCAGGTTTTAAAATGCCAGAAGCTGTTCTTTCATTATGCACAAGCAAGAGTGCCTCTCTGGAGAGGGTATACTCCCTGAACCTTGAACACTCCTTTGGAAAATTTCTAACAGCAGAGCCATCCCTGAATCTCCCAGAGACTGAAAAAGCAGCTAAGCCATCAGACCTAGGCTCACACATAGATTCTGGGTATGTTTTAGTAAAGCAAAATCAGGATTGCTGGGTCTCTGAAGAGTCGTGGGTTCCAATTCCCATTCCTTTTAATCTGTTTGGGTGTGTGTTTGGTAAATTTTTTGACATGTTTATTTTTCTCAGTATGTGGGAAATAACATACTCTTTAATTAATTATATTTTAATAAAACGATATTTTTCTCATTATACATATCAATCCTACACCCTCTCCTCCTCCCACTCTCTCTACCTTCTCCCCACCTCACTTCCCATCCACTTCCTAGAGAGGGTAAGGCTCCCCATGGGGAGACAACAAAATCTAGCACATCACTTTGAGGCAGGACCAAGAACCTCCCACTATATCTAGACTGAGCAAGGTATCCCTCCAAAGAGAATGGGCTCCAAAAGGCCAGTTCAAGCACAAGGAATAAAACCTGGTCCTACTGCCAGTAGCCCCACAGACTGCCCCAGCCATACAACTGTCACCATCATTCAGAGGACCTAGTTTGGTCCTATGCTGGTTTCTCTATGTCAGGCTGGAGTTGGTGAGCTTTCATTAGCTCAGGTAAGCTGTTTCAGTGGGTGTCCCCATCATGGTCTTTACCCCTTTGTTCATACCATCACTCCTTCCTCTCTTCAACTGGACTTTGGGAGCTTAGACCAGTGTTTTGCTGTGGCTCTCTGCATCTGCTTCCTTCACTTGCTGGATGAAGGTTGTAAACATGTTTTAAAAGTGAATCAAATGATAATGGATAAAAAGTAATGTTAAGGTTTGTACCATAATTTTTGGTTGAAGTCTTAGTTCCTTGGGAATTTTGTTCTCCTACGTTTCCCAAAACACTTGGGATTATTTTTTTTTCCTACACCGATGACATGTTGCAGGGATCTCGGAGAAGGGAAGGACAGGACAAGGTACTGTGTGCATTGACTCTGTAACAGATGAGGAGGAAACTATGACACCTTCCAGGACTAAGCATGACTATAAATTCTGCCATGTGCAGTGTGTTCTGCTAACTTCTGACATTCTGTCTCTGGAGGTCAAAATGGCCTGGATTGCTGACATGGGCATGGTAAACACCACATTTCTCCGTCAAAGCTGCTATCTCACTTCACCTGATTTTGCACAGATTCAGAGAAATACAATCATTCCGTCTGATTTGTGCTTTGAAGAGATATAGGGAAATGGATGTCTGAAAACAAAGCCACATGCTAAGTCAGCTAGTTTTGATGCTGCTCAATGGTGTACATAAATAAGTCTGTTACTGCATGCATGGTGTCTGCTCCTTTCTTTCAGCAACGCTGGGTGAGCATTGAGTGCATAAAAGGATCTATCTGACAGTGTGAGGATGCAGATACCACACAGCCATGAACTGAAAGTCATTCATTTGACTAGCGCATCTCTTGCCACTGTGCATTTCTCTCTGTATGATACCAGATGTATTAGTTCATTTGACATCGGTTTTAAAAAGTGTATTGTGTGATGGGTACAGTACTAAATACTAAAGAATCAGTGGCAAATAATATTGATAATGTCTGTGTTTGTGAAGCTTATGTCTACTATGATTAATAGATCACCACTCTAAGCTATTATTTTGCTTATATATCTAGTGAGAAATGAGGATAGATTAAAAAATAATTAGCAGCATATGCATAGGCAATAGGCATGCAGGTATCTTAAATTAAAAATTAAACTTCCTATGTATGGTGGAAAATATTTATTGACATGGATTAGCTACAGTACAGACATGGAAAGAAAGGGAGCCCATGCTTTTGGGAGACAAACCAGCTTAACAACTTCTTAGAGGTCCCAATGAAAAGATACAGGGACTGTTAACTCTGTGTACTTGCCCAGGAATCAACTTGGCAAGATCTGGTCTGAATCTGGAGCTACAGACACAAAGGAGTTAAGGTTTAGTTCTGGGAACCTGGTTTTCCCCATTGAACGGCTATAGTTAACAGTCCTAAGGCAGCCATGTCTAAGATATCCTGTTTTCTCTTGCCAGAATTGTTTGATTTAGCTCTCTGCTGACCTTGGGACTTTCCCTTAAAAAACAATCTTTACTATAATGTATGTTGCTCTTCTTAATAAGCTTGCTTGGCATAAGCAGTCACCTCATGCAAGACCTCCTAGTCCCAAACTTTCCATCTTCTTTATTGCTTATTCCCAGGCCTCCCCTGCAATACCTCACACATCAGCGGCCTTATTCCTATGGGTTTGGGTCACTCGTCAGATGATTTGGGTCATGACCAACTATAGATAATGACAGAGAAGACAGATGGAGGGGTCAGAGCCAGAAATTGAATTAAAGGCGAGAGAAAAGGGCAACTGTACTAGTTCTCTGTTGTACATAACAAATTACCTCGAACCTGAGCACAAACCATCTGTCTCTACTACCGAAAGAATCATGTGGCTGTAGTAGATTACTTGTTGACTGCATCCTCAGGAGACTCAGAACCTCTCCTACACCTGCATGAGCGTTAATATGAAATCATTGCTTGTTGGCTGCAGATGTCATGCATTCTTCATCTTTACAGAGATCATGAATCCTTCTGGCATGACACATGACATTTTATCTTCCTTTAAAGAGTTCCTCAGATTAGGTCAGGCCCACCCGTAGTAATCTGCCTTTTGATGAACTCACAGACAGAAGATTAGTAGTCGAATCATTGGAATGATACTCCATCATCTGCTCTTGCCACAACTACAGTGGAGTGGAAGGTGTTGTTAAGGAAAAGACAGCAGAGGGTGGGAACCTTGGAGACCATGCCATAAGTTTGCTAAAGACTAGACTGAAGGTGATCAGCTGGCATTTCTCTAAACATCGGAACCTTCTAGTTACCTGTGTGAGCAACTGTTTGTCTAGTGTGCAGATCTTCAGAATTTAAGTGTTAGATTTCAGACTTAGGTTTGAGACCTGTCTCCATTTCTGAAGGTTGGTGGCCTCAGGTCAGACCTAGCGCTCTACATGATGGCATGGATGACACATTCACTCACTATGGTCTTATTTGCTGTGAGTCAATTATGTTTTTAAGAAGGGTGTAATGTAATTGTTCTGAGACTGCAATGCAAAAATAGCATTTCTCCAGACATTGGCTTTGGTTCTTTCTCTTTTGGGAAAGGAATCTATCAAAGTCAGCTTGTTTGCCAACAGCCAGTGCTACAATGAGAATGAACCATGAATGCTATGTTCAGCTGTCATAATGGGATTATAAGTTAAACAATATTTAAAAGGACCTACTTTCTGAAAAGTAGATCTTCAGAATAACTAAGTAAAACAGCTCCTCAATTTATAAAAGCTTGGAAAAATTAATTCATGAAGAATGAAAACCATCTGTTCTGATGCCCTTGGGGAAGAGGAAGTGATCTCTTGCTACAGGTAGCAGTTTCCTCAGTCTAGAAAATGTACTTAGTCCTGGTTTAGCTAGTGATCTTGTCCACTTAAAGTTTGATATCATTCTCCAAGCAATTTCATCTTTAGGCCTATTGTGAACCATGTGTTTTCAAACAAGGAAAAAGTTTAAATAAGTGAATTTGTCCCAGCCTGAGTACTAGGTGGGTGAGCTTGGAAAGTGTGCTACTGGCTTCCATACCTCCATGATTACCTTCCTCATCCAAAATGATGCCTTCTGTGAGACTCTAAATGTTCAGAAAGATGATGCTACAATAGAGAATTCATTAGGGTTGTTCTAATACAATGTGGAAATTCAGCTGCCACACTACAGAGATTTTTACAATAACTAATGAGTAAAACCATCGCATTGGATTTCAGGTTCTTGTACACACAGAGCTCTGGAAGGGTGAAGCTGCCGACAAGTATAAGATGGATGCTAGTGAAGTAGTACCATGAGACCTGCTCTTCTAAAAGATGGCATTGTGGCTGTGGTTGTTTGCATACAGGATTCAAGGCCTTGACAGACTGCAGTGATGTTAGAGGGATAACAAGCAACACCTTTTGTTGTTTGTTAGCCTCAGCGTTCATTTTGAGACAACAAAATTTTGTGTGACCCAGATAGAAACTTAAGGGAACAAATTATCTTCCTCCATTTCTTTCAGCTCTGAATGCCTGCATTTTATCATTCAGACAAAGAGCATCAGAGAATTCCATAATACCCAGTAATTGCATAATGCAACCAAATAGCACAATAACAGCTCCCTTAGCATGTATTTGTGGGATTATTCATGTCTAAACTCGGCAGAGAGGGAAAATGCCACTTGACTCACACAAAGACTTCTTAGCTTACAAAATGGCAGCAAACCCAAGGAAGCTGCAAATGCTTACAAATTACCTATTGATCACAAAGTAAGAAATTAGCTTATTTCAAAATGAAAGTATTTACTTTCATGTTATGCTTGGTTTCCGCTTAGTGGGAAAATATCACAAACCTGGAGAAATAAACAACATAATTTATCAAACATTTGCTGTTTTAAATAGTACCACGTTTCCCTACAGATCTAAAAGTTATAAGTACCAAACAGTATCTATATTTTCTTTAATAATTATTGTTTCTGTGTATGTATGTGTAAGAGTGAATGTGACTTGTATGTAGTTACCCTTTGATGCTAGAAAAGGACTTCAGATCCCTCAGGGTTAGTGTTAAAGGTGGTCATAAGCTGCCTGATGTGGGACCTGGAAACCAAACTTGGGTCCTTTAGAAGACCAGAAGACTGGTGCCTACTCTTACCCATTGAATTACTAGCACCCAAAACTGAATTATACTAAATATAACACATAAATACATATATAATTATATAAATATCACAAATATTCTAAAACCAAGTTTGCAGTTAATGTATGGTAAGAAAATGTTGCCCATTTCCAGTCCCCAGAAGCTGTCTTCATCTCTTAGTCTTAAACATTCTCCTCATCCTTCAAAGGCATCTACAGACAGTTGGGTGCTGTCATATCAAATCTTCTGCCCATCACTCCAGTGACTATATCCCTTGTAGGCAACACCCAAGGCTTCTTACTTAAGTGATGAACTTTTTTTAAGGGAGAACATTAGTTTGTATAATATATCTGTACTTTATCCCAATTCACACAGCCTCAAAGGATATTAAAATCTAGATAAATAGGCTTTCAGCCATTCTTGCTGTCTTCTACAGCAGGAAAATGTGGCACCTTAAAACTTTGTTTGGGTTGGAAACATAGACAACTTTTCTCATTGTGGTAACAGTCACTGCAAGGACTCTGGGATGTACATAGATGATCATTAAATATACAAGTGGGATGTTTTAGAAGATAGAGCCATGCTGACTTTTAGAAGTCTGTCTATTATAATATCTGCAAAAACTTGACCCACCAATGAATCTCAGCCTGCTCTGGGAGCCTTTTCCTTGCTTTGCAGTGCTATGAATGATACCCAGGTCAGATTTTCAAGAATCTCATTTACTGACCTAATAGTGTCTTTGCTAAGTTACTTTGCTGATTAGTTATTCTTACTGGATGTCTCTGGAGGTTGAAGCAAACTATATGAAAACTAAAGACATTTCCATTCCCAATCATTCATTGTTTTGCCATTTAAAATGAAAGTTTATACATTACATGCCAGAATGAACAGTTGGAGTATATGAGTCTTAAAATAAAGGACCAAAATCCCCATGTGAAATCTGAACTATTTCCCAGACATGTATGTCTAAGTTGGCATTCAATGAGCTGTCCATAGTACTGATCTTATCTATTGGAATCTATATGCTTAAGGTTTTCTCTTAGACTTTTGGATTCTCTAGCACTACTGTCCTTAGTGCTCCATTACAAATGACACTCTTTCTCCAGGCAAGCTTCTTTTGACTCTTTCAATCTAAATTAGGTGTCAATCACATGTTCTTGTCCATGGAATTTTATTCTTAATTTAAGTAATATCCCACAGTATTTTTCCATTGGTTGTCTTTTCTTTTTTTTTAACTTTTTAAGATTTATGTTTATTTTTTTGTTTAGATTTTTTTTATTGTTAAAAGAAAAATTTACATTTACTCCCCTTGTTCCCGGCCCTCCCGCTCCCCCACTACCCCACCACCCTTCCCCTGCTTTCTTAAGATGGTGCAGGATACCCTGCCCTATGGGAAGCCCAAGGCCCTTCCCCCTCCATCTTGGTCTCTTTCTGGAGGATTGAGAGTTCCCAAAGATGGAAACTGTGTCCAGTGTTTATCTCTAGCAAGTCCCTTGAAAAATCATGAGCAGTCTGAAGCATATCATGTGGCTGAGTCAATCAATCAATAGCTGAACTGCCTTAACCCCTCACAGCACATCAAAAGAATAGTTCCCCTATATTTGTGTCTGTAATACATCTTGACTCTTCCTGTGTGTGCTCTTTGTCTTAATCCCTGTAAAGCCTTTCTAATCATCCATGATTCAATGCAGGCCTATAGCTGTGTAGGAGTGGTTCTTTTTTCTTTTAACCTGCAGATGCTTAAGGAAATTCTTCTATCATTGGGTAGCTCATGATAAATAATATTGATAAATAATATTGCCTTCTCTATCACTCATCAATACCTTAACAAATTATCACAGATTTATTAGCTTAGACATCATAAACATTTTCCTGGAGGTAAAATGTCCAAATATGTACCCTGATGGCCTACATTTCAGGTGACAGTAAACTTATGTTTCCTTGGAGGTTCTGGAAAGAGGTGGTCTACTTGCCTTTTTGCAGTTTCAGAGAATTGCCAGTGTTCCTTGGCTCTTATCTCATTAAAACTCCAAAATCAGCAAAAAAACAAGTTGTGTGGTTCTTAAACGTAATCCTTTGGCTCAACATCTGTGTTTATACTTCATGAGGAATAGCACCCACAAGTTCTTGACTTAAATGTATATTTTTGCAGAATAAGATGGCATAACTCTTCATACAATATTTTTAATTTGTCCAAAATTATCTTCCAGCAAAAAACATTCATACCTACCAAATAATCTTAAGTCTGACTTCTAATCATTTCCTTTCTTTGTACAAAATATTTTCATTCAAAATTTATTTGGCTGAAAACTAAGTTATTCATTAATTATTCAACATCTACAATGTATACATGTTGTAGTAATTTAAAAATAAGGAGTCTGTGGTACATATAATATAATTATGCACAGGCAAAGGTTAAATTGCTAACCTTAAAAATAATGTTCATTGTGAGATAGTGAATGCCTTCCATCCTTTACTGGTCATGTGTACTTAGCATGATGCTATAAGCATGTATAATACTGTTACATGACAAAAGTTACATTCTATAGTTTTATTAGTTACTTTCCACTGCTGTGATAAAGCACTATCATAAAGGTATCCTTTAGAAGAAAGAGTTTATTTGGGCTTTGTCTTAGTTACTTTTTATTGGTGTGATAAGACACAAGAAAACTTTTAATGAAACTCACAAATGTAGAGAGTTAGAGTCCATGATCATCCAGTAGGAGAGAATGGCAGCAGGCTTGCAGGCATTTCACTGGAGGAAAAGCTTGCATCTTGATCCATAAGCTTAAGGAAGAAGAGAGCTAACTGCAAAATGCGCGGACTTTTGAAACTTCAAGTCCATCTCCCGTAACACTCCTCCTCCAACAAGGAATCCTTTTAAAATAGTTCCACCATCTGGAGACCAAGCATTCATATATATGATCCTATGAGGGTCATTCTTATTCAAATTACCACAGACTTACCATCTCAGAAGCTGAGTCCATACTTGGCAGGAAAAACATTATAGCAAGCAGCCAGAGAGAAAGCTTAGAAACACCATCTTGATATACAAACACAAAGCTGACATGAAGTGGTGACAGGATACAAATATTCCATGCTACCATGATATATTTCTTCCACCAAGGCTCTATTTCCTAAAAGTTCCATAACTTACCAAATAGCATCACTGAATGGTGACCAAGTTTTCAAAAACATGAACACAGTAGTATAGCTGTGTTTGCAGCATGTTGTGTCTATCATTCTTCATGAATTGCAAGCATAATTTGAACATAAATTCATATTTGACATTATTATCACAGAATCCATGCTGGACATGTTACAGTGGGCTAAGAGATGCAGAGACCTTCTGTAACCTATTAATCTCCAATAACTAATAAAGAGTGAACTGAGATTTGGAATAATTTGGTACTATATTCAAGTGATTTCCATTTCTTCAAATATCCAAATGAATTTTTGCAGCTTTCTTTCGTTAACATTATAATATAAAATTGATCCAGCTTTCAGGTATAAGCAGCTCTCAGTTCTGCCAATTGCATCCTAATTAATGCCCATTGTGTACTGACACTCATCCTGCAGACTCAGAGAGCGTCTTTAAAGTTCTTCGGTCTGTGAAGACATGGGAAAACTGAATCTTTATTTTACACTCAAAGGAATCTTGCATCTTAGCACAAGCTATTTTTCTTGAAAAGGTAAAATAAAGGAGGGCAATAGGAAATATTTCCATTTTAATTGAGCATATTTACCTAGAAAACACAACGTTACAAAGGAATGGGCTCTACAGTATATGTTGTGGTATGGCTAACTATGTAGGAAGAGAGCTCAGTCAGGCTTGGAGAACCACAGAACTGATTTTGAAGTGATGCTGCTGAGGTGGCAGAAGAGGTTACTGAGGCACATAGTCCTTGAAACTTGTATGCTGACTAAAGCTCCGTTTGGCACCTTGGTATCCTTTCAGGATTCATGGTTCATTAGCTTCAAATATCAAACTTTCCAAAAATTTTAATAAGTACTTATACTTATTAAATAATAACATATACTTATTAATTTTTAATATAAATTATTTTAATACTATATGCATATTGTTAAAGTAATTTTCAGTACTTTTAGAATCATAGCCAACACGCACATATAAGATGAACATGTGTTATGGTTTTAAATAATAAATGTTTCAGCAAAAAGTTGTCAGTATATTTGAGGAGGTAGAGAAATAGAGACATAAAAAAAGTAAGAAAAAGATTGCAGTGTTACAAGACCAGGTAAAATTCAGTGTGGCACTGGACTAGACCTTTCCCCTTGCTATTTTCCATGGCTGTGAAATTCTTTTTACCTATATTGGAAAATGTTTGTGTTGATCTCTTTCTTTATGATAGAATGTCTTAAAGTGGCATTGAAAAGCTGTGATGGATGATTTTAGACATTGTAGGGTGTTAAGAAACATTCCATCAAGCAGTACACCACACCAAAATTATAATAATCAAACACTTCTCTAGACACTGTATTGTGTCTCCTGAGGGACTGAAAGATATTGTGTTACAGAATCCAAGAATGTCATGTACCCCAAACTTGTACATGGGAAATTGATCACTGGGCCTTCTTTTAGCGAAGCACAGAGATTGGACCTTTGAATGGCTTTCTTCTTTTCAGAACTGTTTCCTCAGTTCACTGACTGGTTTGTTGAGTAGAAGATCTATGTTTAGGTATACAATGTTTGTAACTATTTAAATGTTCTAGGTGTTAACCTACTATTTACAGTTAAGCAAAAGTGTTTCCACACTCTGGAGAATGTTTCCATACTCTCTTGATAGTTTGATTTGTTTAGTTTTATTTTATTTTTATATAACATAATTAAAATATTTACATCAGTTTACTAATTCATTTTATTCCCTCCAGACCCTTCCATGACTTCAAGGCTTTTCCTGTGCCCTCCACTTTCAAACTGATAGCCTCTTTTTTCTTTGATAATGATTTTCACAAACACATACATACACACATGCATCAATAGATGAAGACATCATGCTGAGCTTGTTTATGATATTTGATTTTAATATGTGGTTTTAGGGATGGCCACTTTGTATTGGTAACCACATATTAAAATCAAATATTCCCTCACTTTTGAGTTACCACGTTTATTGATATTTTCTAGTTCAGGTTTTATTTATACAGTCATTTCTAGGGAAGACTGTTTCACAGCAGATGTCTTGGTATTCTTCCTTTGCTATAAAGATAAGCTTCTTTGGTGAGGGGTGGCAACTATACTCATGCATAGGTAAAAGGATAAGGTGTAGAATGAGGTCAGGAATTACGAGGCTCTAGTAGAGTGGTGGTAGCAGATGTTTTCTATGATTCATGATCTCAGCAGTAAATTGTTTAGATATCTAATAGCAGATATTATTTTCCTCCTGTTGACTGAGCCTTGAAACCAACTGCATAACTGTTGGTTTCACCAACATGTGAGTGTCACTTATTGAAACTTTATGTGTGTATTGGTCATTGTTGTGATTCAAAGTGTCACTCCTGGGTAGGATTTTTAATTACACCTCTCTCTTGACAGCTTGTACTGTAATTTCTTGTACCATAGAAGCTTGACTGAAGAAAGGAGTCTTTAAGTTAGATTCACCTCAGATAATCTGAGTCCTATGTCCTAAGTATGTGGTGTCTTCAACAACATGAACTTACCTTCAACCTCTGAGTGGCAACCATGGGCAATGCTTGGCTTACACTGAGCAACCACTTAACGGGGAATTCTTGTGCCTAGTACAGGAGATTTGTTAGGGTATAATTCTTGTGGGAAGCATTGTCAGCCTAAGTGTCATAACTTCACATATGTGTGTGTATGCAATGTATACATATGATGCATGTGTATTGTGTATAATTTTAGTTAAATATAAAACAATAAGGTTCCATGATGCTTTAATAAATATTGTGATGTATTTTGTACCTCCTCTCTCCTTCTCCTTCAGTACTTCCCTCTACCCACAAGTGGAGCCCCTTCCCATTTTCCATTCCCTGCCTCACATGACCTGTAGCCTGAGAGACCTGTTATACTGTTCTAATTTCTGTGGTTAGTTTTTGCTGTATATTCAGATATGAAGATTTGGAGCTAGAAATGACAGACAAGAAATAACGTGTGGTTTGTCTTTCTGTATCTGGGTTACCTCATTCAATAGAATGTTTTCTAAGACCATTCACTTACCTGAAAACTTCATGAAGTCATTCTTCTTTACAGATGAATAATATTCCACTGTATTTATCTACAACATTTTAATTATCCATTTATCTGTGGAAGGATATTGTGGTGACTTGAATAAGAATGGCCCCCATAGACTTATATAGGTGTGGCCTTGTTGGAGTAGATATGGCCTTATTAGAAGAAGTGTTTCACAGAGAGGTGGGCTTGGAGCTTTCAAAATGCCACACAAGGCTCAGTGTCCTCTCATCTGTCTGTCAGTGAATCAACATGTAGCTCTCATCTACTATTCTAACCCCTATCTGAATGCCACTATGGTCCCTGACATGATGGCGATACACTAAACTTCTGAAACTGTAAGCTCATGCCAAATTA
>JAQHUG010000051.1:4093462-4103853 GCA_028555095.1 Dicrostonyx torquatus | reverse complement strand
GACATGTAGACATCAGGACTGGTAGACATCATGTGCTCACGGACAGGTAGACATCCTGTGCTCACAGACAGTAAGACATCATGTGCTCACGGACAGGTAGACATCATGTGCTCATGGACTGGTAGAACTAATATTATAAAAAATGACCATCCTGTGCTCATGGACTCATAAAAGTAATTGTAAAAATGACCTTTCTCCCAAAAGCAATTTATAGAATCAATGCAATCCCAATCAAAATACCCACAACATTATTCTAAAAATAAAAGAAATTTTAAAATTTATATGAAACCAGAAAAGACCCCAGATAGCCTAAGCAATCCAGAGCCAAAAAAAAAAGAATAATATTGGCTTTTTTTCTGACTGAGCTACTATCTTTAATTCTCTGTAGGTCTCAATTGGGGGTAATTTTGCAGCATTGTCTGTTCACCTGCAACTCAGTACTGATTTTCTGTTCATCTCTGATCCTCATGTTCTCTCATTAGCTGGGAAGATCAAAATATATTTGTTTATAACTTTGCTGAAAAGTATTCATTTGTCAAAAGATGTTCAATAAATGCTATCACTTTTGATTATGTGGATTTAGATCATAACTTTGTTTCTATCTTCTATCTAGACCATGTCCTAGATGTTTGGATCTAAATGTGCCAGTATTAGGCAATGACTGTAATTAAATTCAGTAGTGGTTGCTCACCTTCCCCTACAGACTATGCCTTTTCCTACTTAGGAGTGTCTTCACTAATTGCTTTATATATAGAAAAGATTATTAGCTTACTCTTATCTTTTGTGAAGATTATAATAAAGATACATCTCAAATATTCCTTTTCTAAGGTTTGTGGAGGAAAATGGATTTTGTAATTCAGATTTGTTCCAAAGTTTAGGAAGCAAGTTTCAGTACGTATTTAGGAACATGAGGATTAGGGTAACCTTTGCTGTCAAATATTTGACTGTTTCCTCAGCTGAATAAATGATTGAGCCAAGATGCCCTTCACCAAACTAAAATGTGAAAGGATGACTTTGGTTATAATTCAGTGAGAGGGCGTTGGCCTAGCATGTGCAGGTTCAAGCCCCAGAAATGAAAACACACACACACACACACACACACACACACACACACACACACACACACAGTATAATGGCACATCAAATGAAAATAAAGTATCTACAAATTGTCATACAGATGTACAGATCAGATTTTGTCATCAAATATGTACATAATAAATGATAAAATACGATAAAACATTTTTCAATTTATATACTGCTATTTGTATTATATTTTCATGGCTGATCATTTGGTATTGGATACCAATGTTCTCTTCCCTGGGGGAGGCAATTTTCCCATTTCCAGAATTCCTTAGTTGTCTGTAGGTATTTGTGTAGGGATGAGGTTTTAAAAGACTTTGCTCCATCCATCCACTTTAACACATGTATTGGTGTCATCCTTGCTAAGTTCATATGTGTAACAGCCATGATGGTGAGACTTCATGGATATAGAAAGACTATGTAGCCCTTTAAACAAATGTATAGATAAACCTTGGAGCATTAAAATTTATAAATTGCAAATAACATCTAAGCCTATGCATTCACTGTAGGGAAACATCTTGTTATATAAATTGAGTACTCTATTATGATTTTAAGATTATAAGTTTCACATTTTTAAATTATCTTGAGGAAATATTTCAAAACACTAAAACTTTAAATGAATGCAAGTACTCAATAGAATATTATACATGAGCATAAAAAATCAGAAGTAAATTAAAAAGTTATTGATATTGAGATTTTTAAGCATGATAATCACAGGTAGTAGCATAGTCAGTGGTTAAAATGCAATAAATAGCTCTAATACTTACCAAGTAATACTAATATAAAACAAATGACTAAAGTTTTGAATTAATTATTCAATCTAGGCAAAATTCTAAATACAGAATACACAGTAGAGGCAAGCCTTGCACTTCAAATCTGAGTAACTGTAATTAGTAAGTTATTTTCTTTTGTAATTTTCTATATTTTGATTATAATTCTTCATAAAAAAAGACAACCTCCAATTTTCACATGTAAAAAAAATCAAGTTTGTAAGTGTACTGCTTTTTATCTCATCCTAAATCTTCCTTAGAAGAGTTTTGTAAGGACAAAATCACACTCGGTGTGTATACTGAAAGCCTGGTAGCTGGTGTTACAGATGTCTTCATGTGTATTTCTCCTCCTGGTTCAAGTTCACGGAAAGTCTTAACCATGGGAAACTTCCACAAAATGCTTCCCAAATGATTTAATTACATTTTGTATATGAGAAAAATCTACTAAATGGTTCAACCAAAGACATTCCAACAGGGAGTAATACATCAGATAGAAAATGAGACTTGCCTTTAAGGGGCATCACTAAGCAGCCCCTTTACTGATGCCATTCTTGAGATGAAAAATACATATTTTGTCTGGCACTATGCTCGTAATTCTCAAGTACTGTGAAATCAGTTTACGAGCACTTTATATCCTGCATAGTGCTTGGGCATCACTCTCTGACTGTGGAACCAGCAGTTCACTGTGCAATTTCACCTCTAAGTCCTTTACTTCTCTACTTAAAACTGTGAAGTAGCTTCCAAATGTAGATATTTGGAATAGTATAGTATTTAGATAATAAATCTTTCTCTATTTCTTTACTTTGGACTTATTTATATTTTCAGAATCTCCTGTACTGAGTATACACTGGGGTCTATTTTTAATTCTGGTCTAATAAATGCTGCCTTTAAATAGACTTTTTAATGCATTTATATTTTAAATTAAATTAAGTTATAATATATATGTATATTGTGCATCCTATAAGTGTATACTTAATGAGTGTTAGCATAAGAAGGCATTGCAATGAATACTGTTTAATTCTGAAACATTTTTATCAGCCCAGAAAGGAACATTATACCTGTAGCCAAAGGCAGCCAAGAATGCACCTTCTGTATATGGATTTAGGATATATGATTTTAAAAAGAATTACCAGCATGTGACCTTTAAGATATTTTTCATGTGGCATCTCTTCTGTATCCTGCATAAATTTTTTGCTATTTTTATATGTGAGTTATATTTTACTGTGAACAAACTGTATTTTATACATTTATCAATTTGTTAATATTTGAAGTGTTTCTATTTGCTAACTATGCAAAATATGCCAATGAATATCAATGCATTATATTGTAAATTGATTTTTAATGCACTTATATACACAGTTATGGAATTGTTACATCATATGGTAGTTTCACATTAAAAATTCAGAGGAACTTAAAATCATTTGTAACAGGACTATGTCATTTCACATTCTACCGCACAGTGTATGAGTGTTTGATGTGTCTACATGCCCATCAACATTTACTGTCTGTCTTCTCAACTGTAACTGGTTCAAGGTGTGTGTAAAAGTATTTCAAAGTGGTATTGCTTTGAATTTTCCTGAAGGTGAATGATTTTTAGCACATTTTCATATTTTTATTGGAAATTAATTTACCTTTCTGGAAAATTACTGTCCTGGAAAAATGTCAGTCCCATTGATGAACTGTGCTTTTGGTCTTGTTATGGTTGAGTTGCAAGAGTTCTTTAGTTGTAAACAAGTGGTTCATAGCTCACTAGATTTGCAAGGTCCTATTTGGTGAGTTGTTTTTTGTTATTTTGTCTTCTTTTCTCAATGCTGTCTTTATAGAAACTCCCAAGGTTACAAAAAATGCAATTCTCTATTTACTTTGAAGAGTTTCATAATGTGGAATCAATTTATTTTTAGCAATTTTTGTACATATAAACTGTATATACTGACTACTCAACTCCATGTCTCTACTACTGCCACCCACATCTCTCTCATGTTCTGGCTAATTTAATTTGTTCTATGTTCCACAGAGATTAACCTGAGCCATATTTGTGATCAGGGATCTAGAGATGTTCACTGGTGCCTGCTGGCCTCAGCAGTGGGAACACAACTAAAGAGAGTGATTCTCCTTTTCTAGGATTTTATAAAGAGCCAGTAGGAGAGTAAAAGCAGAACTCCATGAATCTCTCCTCCATCTTTGACTGTTGATAAGACTGGACATGTGTGGGTTCATTGCAGGTTATCCAGCTATTGTAAAATAATGATTACTCATGTTGTATCAATCTCTGAGAATGGCATCTTATAGCCCTTTGTTGTATCTCCAGGATCTCACATGATGTGGTATTACTCTCTGTATGCTGTGAATAGTGCTGGTTAATAAAAAAACTTCCTTGGGCCTGTGTAGTAATCAGGAAATGAACTAGTGGCTACCTTACAACAAATTGGCACTCCAACATGGTTGATTAAATCCATGTAAAACCCGAGAAGGCTTAAAAAGGAATTGGAGACACAAAAGAACAGAGTTAAGCATGGTTTGGTAGCAGCATTTACTTAGGTGGGCTGTGCTTGCTAGCAGCAAACAGAGGCCTTACTTCTTTGAGAGAGGTTTTTCTGATTTAGCAGTAGCAGAACAAAAGCTGCACTGTTTTGAAACTGCTGCTTCCTGGGCCATGCTGCTATCACAAACTCTGATGAGGGCTGGCTATAGACAATTAGATAGAGCTTGTGAGCAATGTACTACAACTTGCTTAATGGCAACATAGACCAGCTGTGTGCCTAAAAATGGGGCAATGTACATGACTCTCAGAGGCAGCAAACAGTTCCACCATGCTCTACTGGGTGGGGGAAGCACTCACTGCTGTATTTCCACTAGCAAAGAGGCTGCTTATGTTCATAAGAAGTGCTTAGCATTTAAAAATGCATTTCTGGTCAGAAAATAATTACAGATATGCAATAAAGACAAATCAAGATGGAAAAGACATCTAAATAGTTCACAGTGTTGGATAAATGTACATAAGCTTGGGAGAGAGAAGAAAAAGAGCATAGAGAAAAACAAGCCACATAAAGATGGAAAATTCACAAAGAATCTGAATTATGTTTATTATTGTGTTTTATTTGAATTTTTTGGCTGTGAAGGAGCTATGTAAACAACATATATACTTTAAAGGCATCTTGACTTCAGAATTTGAGTCTAAAGATACATTGCTTTGGAAAAGAGGTTCTTCTTTTGTTTCCATAGACGATAAAAACCTGTCAATTTCCTCCAGACAAAATATGGTTTGATGGACCAAGACCCCATGAAAGGTCACCTTGAACACCCCTCAAAAATTACTTTGTCCAAAAAACAGTAGAAATAAGTTTGGAGTGAACTATGCCCGTATTCCCAAATATTGTTCATAAATGTTTGCTTACATTTAAAGGGAGATATGCTATAGAGATTTGCATTGGTATGGATCTTGATTTATTGATACAAATTTAAGGTCAATCTTGTTATATGTATATTTCTACTCTTGATTAAGGTATTGTGTTTGTGCAACTCATTTAAAATGTATTCCATATTTAAGAAATATAGGCTAATAGATAATTATCTATAATAGTCAAGCTTGTAGTCATGTTAGATTTTCTAGATGTACAGAGATGTATTTCAGGTGGTTAAGCATTCTTCAAATTTTCAAAGACTAAAGAATATGGCATTTAAAATGTTTAAGAACTTAGGACTTTTCTTAACAATGAGACACATTTGTTCCTGGCAACACCAATCTACTTCAAGAGAATGATGGGCATCAAAGAGGGTCCTTATAGACTTGTTTAGCCATTTGGGCAAAAATCTTATCTTGCCTGGACTGCCTGATGAACTTCCTGATGAGCTCTCTGATTAATTACAGACCCACAGAGAAATTTCCTGCTTCATGGAAAAGTCTGCTGAATACTATGGGTCTGTAGGCTGAAGATAGATGCCTCAATGGTACAGAACTTTGGGTGACTGTCCAGGCAGTGAGATATCTCTGTCAATTCTAGATATTTGGAAGTTGCTTACAATGAACTTATTGTTTACTTAGGTAATATATCCTTCTAGAGTTTTTGAAGGAGTTGAAGAATTGATAGTTATAGTTTTCCTTAGTTATGATAAAATATAAAGTATATATATATATATAGTAACTATAATTTTTACTTTATACCTGTTTTGTTATTTAAACAGAAAAAGGGAGGTGATATGGGATTACCCTCTGTATTCCGTGACTACTGTTGGTAAATAAACTGTCATGGGCCTGCACAGAGAATAACAAAGGTAGGTGGGAAAACTAAACTGAATTCTGGGAGAAAGGATGTGGAGTAAGGTTCTTTCATGGTTTTTTTGCCATGTAGCTCCCACCTGAGACAGATGCCGGACAGAATTTACTTGGTAAGCCACAGTCTCATGGTAACAAACAGATTACTGGAGATGGGTTAAATTAGGATATAATTGTTAGCCAATAATCAGCTAGAGCTGAAGGGCCAAACAGTGATTTAAGTAATATAGTTTCTGTGTGGTTATTTTGGGTGTCTGAGCTGCTGGGTGGCTGGGAAATGAAAAAGTAGTCTCTTATAAAACTCACATACTTCCTGCCTTGAAATTCTGGTTTAGAACTAGAATTTGGATTGGAATAGTTCTTCATTCTAATTTGCATATACCATTTTCTCACCATCAATGTTCAGAGAAGCATCTCTCCATTCTGAATCACCTCAGTAACTTTGTTGAAAAACAAGACACAAAAATGTAGGCTGCCACTTTAGACTTACATCATAGTGATCATATTGCATCTGAAAAGAGGACTTCAACATTGAATTTTGCAACTGGTTATTAGTTTTGAAATAATTAGAAAGTATCCAAATTTATTCTTCCTTTTTGTTGGTTTTATTTCTTTACATTTAGATAGGAAAGTATGGCCTATTCATGCATTTCTAAAAATAAGAAAGGAATACTTAGGCTGAGGTATTTATTGACAGTAGAAACCATTTCTCCCAGTGCACAAGGCTGGATTCTGAGAAGAAAGCAACAAGTTAACTTTGGTATAAGCTTATATTATACTTCCAAGATAGTATCTCTTCTGTGCATGTCCATGCAAAAGGAGTGGAGAAAAAGTAGGCTAAAGTACCAAAGGATTTTCTATACCCTATTGCTATGACATCAGTATATCCATGTGGACTCTATCCATAACCTCATCAACCCCTTACTATTATTTTACGAGAATCAAGTTTCCACATGAATTTTGGAAGGCCACAAATATTCATGCCATAGCTTAGTTTATTCTGTCTTTACAAACTAATGTCATGAGGATTAGTTGATACCGATCATGACTCTTACAGAATTTAGCATTTATAAGCATCACTATCACTTCCTATTCATGGAGCATCAAGTTGACCTTGTGTTTCTAGATTTCTCAGTTTTCACATATCCCAGCTTCTGTTCTGTCTAGTCCACCCACTTAAGGGCTGCACTATCAAAAGGTCAAGGCAGTCTCTTTATTCAACCAATGAAAGCAACAGAAATACAGAAGGACCTTCCTACACCAGGGAGACATGAAGAGAGAGTCACAATGCAAGAAGTCTTACCTTGGTGCCGAACTTTCTATTCCTGGAATTGACCTGGAGTGATCAGCTATATGTCTTACTTTCTACCCTGTAGCATACTTTCTTGTTCTAATAATAAATTCCCCTTTACACATAAGTTAGTTTAAATGGATTTCTGTTGATTTTTACTGAAACAGCATTCAATCAAATAGACAGAGTCCTGATTAATGGATGCTTTTCAGAATAAATATACCTTGTTCAGGCTTAGCTTTCCTTGAGTCAGCTATTTTCTGAAACGCATTTTCCATTTTTGTTGAACTTTTGTTTAGTTAGCTCTGGCTGAGCTATATCAGCTGATTACACTGAAGTTGGGAGGCATGGGCAATACTCTCAAATAGAGGCCCCACTCAGTGAAACTCAGTTGTGAGACCAAATAAAGTAAAATAGGAAGGTATATCTATATATATATCTATATCCATATATACTTAACAGTCAATTAATTTGAGTCACTTAGAAAATAGCTACCAGCTTCAGGTCTCCTTACTTAGCTGAGGAATTAGATGTCTGAAATATGCTTACAGGACAAAAGCATCCTCTATCCAGCAGGGTTAGTACTGAATAAGACACCATTCATTACATGTATCGATTAACAAATACTGCTTCTTGTAGCTTTCAAGAAAGTCTGGTTGAGTTCCAATGTCAGTATGTGGCATAGTTATATGTGTCTTTAGTTGGGTTTATAGAGCATGAAGAATGGAAAACACCAGCCCAGGAAGAAATCAGTGTCTCTGATGTTTACATTTCTAACTACTCTGCCCAGTTCCAGAAGACGGTGGTACCTGGTTTTCTATGATGGAGAAGTCATTATGTTATCATTGTTGCTACCAAGTCTTTTTCTGGGGTACTGTAGGCAACAGCTGCCAGGGCACTGATCACAGTCATATTGACTGATCAGTGCACAATCAAATCAATCCCACCATCACTGGTGTGTGAAGACTCAACTCTTCAATATATGGGTGCCTGTCCTTTTCAGTGATGTGTCTGGGCTGTCAGTGAAGTCCATGTATCTTGATTCAGAAGCACTCTTTTCTGCTTCTGCACTGGCACAGGGCCTAAGGGTTCTGCTATTGCTGCTCTTGTTATGCTGGTGCGTGAGTTAACTCACATCTCTCCTTGATAATCACTTTGGAAAAACTGCGTGTATACCTTACTTACTTTTTAGTGTCCATAGAATTCATCAATAATTATACATTTTAAATAATAGATTTTTAAAGGTATTAAGAATCAACTATACTGCTCACCTCTTTTGGAGGAGGAAAAAAAATCATTTGGACTTTGAGGTTCAGGGGTCAAAGTGCCAGAATGGAAACAAGATCAGTTAAATTTGTTCAGTCAGTGAAGGTTTATTTTTAAAAAATAACTCTTAAAGGCACAGAAACTTAGAAAATATTATGGCAAGGTCTTCACACTCACTAATGAACAGGTTAGAAGGTGTTAATTGGTCACAGAATAACTCTATCTCTTTGTGTTGCATATGGCTTTGAAGAAACTAATTAATGGGAGTATTTTCAGTCAGAGTTGGATTAGTTCTCTAGACAAGGTAGATCATATACCTCACAGATAGTGCTCAAAGGGAAGGATCTGTTTAAATGTCACAGAGAGGAAGTTACACTGAAACATTAATAGCTTTTAATGTTCAGAATTTTTAATGTTCAGAATTGGATCACAGTAATTAGAGCTGGATAACTCAGAGAATGGAGACCAACTGGTACTAAAATTTAAATTAGACACTTGAAAGATGTCTATTTAACTATTATTTAACTAAATGCCTAACTTATTGAAAAGAAACCTTTGATAATATTAAAATATCTTCAGTTTTATAAGAAAGAAAACTAACAAAGGGACACATTTTCTTTATTTAAGACTTAAGTACTTTATGCTATATTTATTATGTTATCCTTGAGAACTGAAATCATAGATCCTATTATTTTGTTCACTCAGAATTTTAACATGACATTTTTTAGAAAACTAAAAATATTTTAAATTATTTATTCACTAATTATATATAGTTTCTGATATGTGGGTATATGAACTACAATTGAGTAATTCTCCTGTTATTTAATATTTGAGTTTCTTTCCAGACATTATAAATTATTGAAGTTTATAAATTCTGTTTTCATTTGTTTATTATAATAATAGTAACACTGGAAACCATGGTCATGTTAATGCTTCTTGTCATAACCATTTAACTTTACCGAAAAAAAATGTCAAAACATATCCCCCTTAAACTCTAACAATTCTACCACTGGATGATCATTACTTTGGGAAAACATTTGTATTACAGAGTCATCCTAGGTTTTAAAAATTGATGCTTTACTTCCTCAATGGCATATGTCCTAGAAATTAATCATTGAGATACAAAATGCTACAGTGACTCAGATCCTTATTTGGGCAATATTCTTTCTTATGAGGTTCTTCTGCTTTACAATCTGAGTGATAAGCAAAACTACCAGCTGGAAAGTGGAGTCAGCTAGTAAGACTTCTTCTTGCTCTTCAGATGACCTGATGTCAGTTTCCAGTCCCCATGCTGGGTGGCTCACAGGCACCTGGAACTCCAGCTCCAGGGAATTGCTTTCTTCTGGGCTTCAAGAATACTTTACTCATTTGAACATACATGTCTATACATATACACAACACGTTGTTAAAAATAAAGTAAATCCTAAAATATGAAGAGAAATTGCCCATTCATACAATACTACCTTTGGTTTATTTCTGTAAAACACAAAACATAACAAATATTTGCAAGGAATATTTTTAAATCCTCCTTGTTGCTTTTCATTATTGTTTTATTCTCTGATATTTTATACACGTGTATAATGAGTTTTACGTCCCTCAATTATCCTGTCTCATCCCATTTCTTCCCACTGACACTCTGTGAAAAAGCTACCTTCTTACTTTCATGTCCAACTGTGTGTGTGTGTGTGTGTGTGTGTGTGTGTGTGTGTGT
>JAQHUG010000051.1:4083212-4093447 GCA_028555095.1 Dicrostonyx torquatus | reverse complement strand
AGAGAGAAACTGAGTTCAAATGTGGTTACTTGAATGAGTATGAGTGGAAAGTTATTTGCTGTGATACAGGTGACACCCATTCTCCATCCCAACTAAACAGTCAGTAGTACCTCAGAGATGAAGCTGGGCCCTTTGAACCTTTTTCCTTCCTAGTGGAGTGCTGAGGGACTCAGGTTTGGGTCGATCCTGGGGAGGTGACCTCAGTGGCACTGAGATCATGTGTGCCTTGGCCATTTCACATGCAGAAGACACTGTGTTACAAGAATCCTTCCCAACCTTTGGCTCTTATTATTTTTCTGCCCCCTCTTCCATCATGTTCCCCAAGCCTACCATGGTTGCCCACATGAATTTAATGATAAGACCCTTTTGCTGAAGATAGAACACACTTGGTTGTAGGACCTACAGAGATCAAATAATAAACTGAGCTAGAAGCTTCTTACCTGCTGCCAAAATTTCATAGTGACAAGATGTATGTAGGCTTCTGAGGGAGGAATTCATTAAGCATTATCCATCTGAAAGTCAGAATAATGACCAGCCTGGCAAGATAAACCCATTGGTACAATAATGGTATAATGTCATAGTGGTACCAACCGCTTTATGATCGTGGCACAGGAGGAGATCCATGTCCGGTACTGTATACCTGGTCAAGAACCCATAGTTGTGGACACAGGCCCTATTATCATTTGATACTGTAAGTTGACATGATTTCAAGGTACTTATCCTTATACCGTAGATTCGTGCAATTCCTGGTCCGAACCATAGAAACTATTTTGGATAGTGACCAGTGGCCAATGCAGAGACTCATAAATGACCATGGAGTGCTTAGCACATTCTTATAGTTTTGGCTGGAATAATTTGTTTAAGCAAGAGAATATAGTTTTGCCCCCTATGAAACAGCAATGATGATTATAATAAACCAAGCATGGCCATCAATATTTTGGTGAGAAACTCAATAGTGAGGTTTGATATGCACCAGTGAGTAGTATTAAAGTTGGAAATGTGATGCCATTTTTTTTTACTGAAAATCCTGTATTTAGTGCTCTTGTTTTCATGTGTAATGACTTCTCAATGTTAGTCAAGTCATAACAATAAGCCATGAAATATCAATGTTACAAGAACTTTTGAAAGAATATGAGAGTTTTGAATAAACATTGTTTGACACTGTCCAGACACTGGAAGAAATTGGATAAAGATGAGCATGAAAATATTTAGGGAAAAATTGTTTTAGAAATAACCAAAGACTCCATAACAGAGAGGCCTCTTCTCTGTCTATTGCAATAGATATTCCATCATAAGCTGTTTTATCTAGGTTGTTTATAATTGCAACTTTAAAACATCAAACTTTTAGCTTTATCTCTCATGGAATATTCATTTATATATAATTATTTTCTCTACACCAGTTGCATTAATACCAGTGTAATCATATTTAATTATAATTGCCAGTTAATCAATGTTAAACAAAAAGAGAGGAGACTGACATTCTAGAATGAATTCTGCTTTTTAAGTTAATGCTTTTCTGTTTTAGAAATTATATTCAAAATTTTAGGAGACTCAATCAGAAATTTCATTTTATGGACATATTTGATCTGTAGATTGCAAGTGCCTGGAATGCTGAAATTGGGCAGACACCTTCAGGAAGAAATGAAAAGGCGATGTGCAGTTTGCACACTTAGTTGAATATTTTAGGAAACCCTGGGAGAAGTTGCACTGTTTGCCAGTCAGGGCCTCACTCACTGAATAACACAGGCATAGTCACTTATCATGCCTGGAGAATCAAACTGAGGAAGATTAGCAGTAAGAACTGTCGGGAGGCAAAGTTTTCTAAACAAACAAAATTAGCTACGGGATTTCACACTTGTTTAAAAAAGTTCATTTTATTAGACACTTTGTTCCTGCCTTAGTATGGAAGGAAAGTTCACCATGCAGGAAAGACCAGCAATATCAAAATGGCATTACTTTATACATATAAGCTTTCTGTAACTATTTTCCCTCAAATATATTGCTCATTATATAATGCATAGTTATTTTATTCGTTTACCTTTAACACAAATACTATTTTAAGATGATAACTTTGATAGAGGAATTATATCAAAATTTAAAAATAATTGTAAATAAGAGAGAAAGCAGTAAGTACAACCTGAGGCAATAGACTGCCTCAGAGCAGCATAAAAGTGTTTAACCTGGCCAAAGGGTCTGGCTTGCTTTTAAATGTCTATCTTGTTATGCAGCTTATAAACATACACTTTTTAAATGAACACTTATTATTGGAGGGAAAGATGCATCAAATGTTACTACTGAAATAGTGATAGAAGTTTTTACAATTTTATGCATTTGTTTGACTATGTTTTAGATTAAACTCTTAGAGAAATTTTGATTCAATTGCTTGGCAAATTTGAGAGGCTTTGCAAAATGCATTGTCAAGTTATCTGTTGTAACAATGAATGATGACAGACATTTATTTTGATTTTGCCAACAAGTTCATTATATATTTTCAAAATTTGTTATCAAAAGTTGCTCTCTTCTATTTAAATTAACACTAATCTGATCACTCATGAAACAAGAATACACTACATACTATATACTATACTATTTTTTATTTTAAAACATTTATTTTTCCCTGTCATCCAACTTCTTTTGATATCAGATCATTTCACACAGAGCTTCAAGTGTTATTGATACACAGGTCAGGTACTATTTCTACTAGAAACAGTCCACATATATAAGAGCGATCCATCAAGATTGCAATGGAGCTAAAGAAATTTCCTGTCTCAGAGGTGTGGGTGTTACAGTGGTGTAACACCATCATTTGCCCAAGTGTTTGTTTAACAGTCTGCAAGAAGCTTGCTGCTGGTAGCTGTGTAAAAGTGTGTGACAAACTGCAGTGTAGAACACATAACACCTGCAGTGACAACTGTGGCAATGTTCCGTGCACTGTGATCGCAGGCTGAACTCTTTCTGGTGCACTGTGTCACTTTGGCTATGGTCACATCCCTCTTGTGTCTGTATCTCTTGATTGCATCAAGATGCCAAGTTGAATGAGTGACTCACCAATTTCCTTGGATGCCTTCACAGCATGTAGCCCTGTTAAGGGACATGTCACTACATGGTAAGACAACTAAGTTGTCCCAGATGTGTTGCGATTTTCCTTTTAAAAGTCTTCTTTGTGGCATTTTAAGGCCATTGAGAATGTTATGTTAATACTTTTACTTTTTGTTTTATGTCAACCTTTGTATTACATTTAGAAAAATATATAACCCCATTTTTACTTAAATTTATTATATGTTTTCTTCATTTTGAGACTTCTGTACACCCAGTATCACGAAGGAATGAATGTTCCTGTGGTTTTCAGGGTGAGAACACTGTGAAAGTTTTGGAGTAAAACTCGGGCTAATGTGGGGTACTCCTCTCAGGCTGGGTCAGAGAGACTGATAACACTTCTGGAAGCTCCAGTGGAGAAGGTTAGCCCAACTCTGAGCAATGGTTCCTGGTGATGAGCATACCACTTGCACCTGTATCTAAGTTTCAGGACAGGTGCTGTCAGTGATAAGGTCTTTAACCCTCTGAGTATTGAGGCATTCTTTCCTGCAAACAGGAGGTGTTCTCCTAGCCGTGTTACAGTCCTGCAACACTCGCTCCCAGCCTAGGGAGCATGCAGCTCATTGAGGATCCAAGTCTACCACACAGTCCACTCAGTAAGTCTTTACAAATATATGTTAAGTTTTAAAGTATTGTTTTATTTATTTGGTGCATGAATATTTTGCTTTCATGTATGTGTGTGCACCATGCTTGTGCACCTTTGGACATCAGAAGAGGACATTAGATACATTGGAGCTAAAATTTATTGATTGTTGTGAGATACCATATGGGTACTGGGAACTCAACCTCAGCCCTCTGTAAGTGCAACAAGGGCTCTTAACTTCTGTATCATATCTCTAGCCCCTGCAAAAGTTTTTCTAAAATGCTATCTCCTGATTTATTTCAAATTTAGAAACTTTTATATTATTTTTTGAATCTCTCAATACTTCAGAGCACATTACTCTTGCAGAGGATCCAAGTTCTGATCCCAGCACCCCTAAATGAGCTACTATCTCTTGTAAGTGCAAGAGATCTGACATCTTTCCTTCCAAGTACCTGCACTTAGATACACATACACACAGAGACCACCCCACATACATATATTTAAAAGTAAACATTATAAAAGAACATAGAAAATCTATTCTGTAAAGAACTCATAGTTGGTCAGTTAATTACCTAATTCTTGACAGCATCTGCTATTATATATTATTCTCTATTTTATCAAATGACATTAGGTGGATTTTAAAGAGTCATTGAGAAAAACTAGTTCCGTATAGGCATTTTTATTAGTTGCTGTTTTAGTTGGATAAGCAAGAGCAACATGGTGTCCCTAGAAATACTTCCAAAACACCTGTGGAAAAACTGGAGTGGTGGTGGTTGTCCCTTTTATGAAGAATTATACACAACCTTAAAAATCTGAATGCAATACTAATATCTTTTAAAGCTAGTTAAACAATAAATCAAATAATATTTGTTTGTTGTATTTAATTTGTTTATTGTAGGCTAGACTGTTCTGGTACAATGTAGCCTACCTTGACTCAAATCTGGACAGTTCCTCTGCCTCAGTTTCCCGAGTGCACAACTTACAAAAAGGAGAAGCTACCCACTGCTAGTTTACTGTGTATTTGTTGTAGCAGACAGAAGACCCACGTGTCTACTTGTGCCATGTAGAGAATGCATTATAGAACAAAGTAATGTATCTAAAAAATGCCCAACTTGCAAACCAATCAGTTTTTATCAAAAGCAAGGATGGCACAAATATAGCCACCTCAATGTAAATCCCATGCCAGAACAGGTGGCAGCTCATGGAATCTGAAACCCTGTAGTACTCTTCAATAATTGCAGACAATTCAGCAGGTAAAAGGATATCTTCTTGGCACCTGGATGATTAGAGCATCCAACCCCAGCAGTTGCTGCTTCTCTAACTGTGCAATGGGTTTCTCTTGAATCCTACAAGTTTCAGCTTACCAAGAAGTCAAAATCTGTTAACCTCCTGAGTCTCATGAGTTCTCCCTACCCCTGATATCTGGAAAAAAAGGTTTCAGTTCTGATAAAACTGTTTTACAATATCAAATGCTAGATTTCTCTGCCCTAATCTATAAATTGAAAAACATCACTTCCACATAAATATAAATACATATATCATGGGTGAATTGTATTTTATCAGTTAGGCTGTTGGGTTTGTGTTACTGGAAGAGAACAAATGCTTCTGTTAGTATGGTGTAAAGGAGGCAGGTTGCTTGCCCATGTTACTGTCACAGCAGCATTAGCTATTCCTGTGGCCAAAGGCTATAGAAAAGAAATGTGTGTGGTCTTCTACCAGCCTTTTCAGATTTCATTGCCTATATTGGAATTAAACACTTTGTGATAATTCCAGTATTTAGAACTATAAATAATTTGGGAGAGTTACTTTTAGTACAATGAGCCATTTGATAGACTAAATGTAAGGAAGAGATTGCAGGTTCTACCAAATACAATATCATGAATGTGTAAAATTATTACTGCAATAAGTTCATCAAATTACTGCTTTTGATTCTCCTATCTTTATGCCCTTAAATTTCAGTATTGTACTAGGAAAATGTACTACTGATGCATGTTTACTGAGAAGTCATGCACTCAAAAAGCATGTATTTTGCTTTTGTATTCCATCAGGGCATACACATAGAATAACCCAGATGAAAGTTCCATGGGGTTCATCAATTCGGACTGTTCCAAAACAAGTCAAGCCAACAAAATGCATTACTTCATTCACTAAAAAGATGAGAAGAGCAGGTTGGAGACTTAATGTGCCACTCCTGCAGTTGAGTTCCAGCTGGAAGGCCTAAGACCCAGGATGGGATACTGATGTGACCAAGCAAAAGGAGAAGGATGTCCTAGCTCAAACACGAAGAAATTCACCATTATTTTGGCTCTTTATCTTTATTCTTTTTCAGTAATCACTGTTGCCCATCCACAGGGTAAGGTGACCTGTTTCTGTCTGTTGGCTCGGGTACACATCTCTTCTGGAAGCACACAGACATACCTAGAAATTGTGTGTCCCTGGATAACTCAATATTCCTAAGCCCAATTAAGAGAAAGCAACAAGCATTTGGGATCCAATCAATAAAACAAATGCAAATAAGTAAGCACACTAAAACTTCCTGTATTCATGGGACATTTAACTAAGTTTTAAACTGGCGTTATTAATAACCCTATTCGTGACTATATGTTTGGGGATCTATGCTAGAAGATGAGTTCCACCAATTTAATCCAGCACCCACCATCCTTGATGGAAAAAACAACACTACTTTATTGTATGGGTCTTAAATTAAACACCATTAAATCCATGTGAAAATGTTTTGTGATAAGAAATCTTGTTTAATAGGGTGCATTGTTTGACCTAATTTCTGAAGGAAAATGGGTGTTGGCTAGATGCTGAGGGAGAAAGGAGTGAACTTTCCTCATAGGCAGATCGGATAGTCCTGAGTCATGAACAAGAAATCCTGGGCATGCTGAAAAGGAAAACAATCTCAATGCTTTCTTTTACTGGTTTGGAGCATGGGAATTATGTTTAGATTTTAGAAGTGTCTACTAAGCCGTTAGATATGTAACACTATAAATCTAGAAAGTGTCTGAAGTAAAGATGAGGATTTGAGCATTATCAGCAGTCAAGATGGAACTACATGAAGGGTGGCCCTTTCTCAGGAATGGGAGAACATCTATGGTTGGTGTAGGAGGGTTCTTCTCTATTTTGTGTTGTGCTTTCATTGGTTAATAAAGAAGACTACATGGCCTGTAGGATAGGTCAGCCCTTAGGTGGGCAGAGTAGACAGAATGGAAGGCGGTGAGAGAAAATACACTGGTAGACGCCATGATGCTCCTACCTGAGATGGACGTACGTTAGAATTGTCCGTTAAGCCACCACCTTGTGGTGACAAACAGACTCTTAGAAATGGGCTGAATCAGATGTAAGAGTTAGCCAAGCAAAGGCTAGAGATAATGGGCCAGGCGGTATTTAAATGAATACAGTTTGTGTGTAATCATTTCAGATATAAGCTGGGGGCTGGGAGCTGGGCAGCAGCGGAACACAGCCCATGCCTATTACTACATAAGGTGGCATGGTGGCAAGTGTGTCTTCCATGTGTCAAACCAACAAGCAACTATTGGCTGCCAGATTTAAAATTCCAACAGTTTTCATGCAAAAGCATGCATCTTTCTTCTCTGAGAATAGACTCTCCACCGTAAGTCAATTCACAGACACTGAAATAATTGTCTGTATCAGAATGGAAGATTTTGCTCTCTTCTGATTAGCCCAGGAGGTCTTTTAGTCTCTCTGTTCTCTGCTATCATGGTCGCTTAAACACTTCTTATTTCACTTTTTTTTTTTGAGATTTTAAGTGTTGCCATGGCTTTAAAATACCAATGCTGGTGATTTAGTCAAAGGAACAGGATCAAAAGACACTTAGGAAAAAACAAAAGCAAAAACAAAGCAGACATAGGAGAATTCATTTCACTGAAGCATCAAATGATTTGTATAGCATTAAAAGGGAACAGACAGGTTCATGGGACAATGCCAAGGACATGTAGCCTGGCTTAAGAATGCTAGAATTACTGTCAAGCTGGTAGGCTTAGGTAGGGGAAAAAGTTTGTGCCACTAAATTGGATTGTTTTAAAAAATGAGTTTTTCTCAAAATAATTAAAGTCTCAAAAATGTGGTAAAGTACATTTTTCCACACCTGGTATTAAATTATAAACCATTAGAATGATTTCAGAATTTTAATAAAGTTGCAAAACAGAGCAAGTACAACCAAAACATTGGGCATTTCACAGGAGAAAAAGATTCACAGGTGTCCCAGCTGAGTGGGACGACCAAGGACTGATGACTTTCCTCCCCTTCCCCTGGTGACATACAGCAGCTACTGATTGTTCAGAGACCCAGTCCTTGGGAGGGGGTTTCCACATTTGCTCCAGCCTGATTCCTTCACGGCCTGTGTCTGAGTATGTGGTGTCTTCAGCAACAGGGTCTTTCCTTCAAGTTCTAGGAGGCAAACAAGGGTGATGGCTACAGCCAGTGTTATTTTAGTAGTGTAGTAGGAACTCCCTCCTACACAAAATTACAAAGGATGTTTCATATGAATAGCAGTAAGATTTCTGTTAAATAGACTATGGCTTTAGGGAGGAACATGATCACCTCATGTACTATAACTCCCTATAAATAAGTGTGTGTGTGTGTGTGTTTAAAGTAAGGTTATAAAATAATGTCTTCATATGACTTTTTAAAATTTATTTTTGAATCTGTAATTGTTTATTAATTCTTTGTGTCTTTTGCATAATGCCACCTGATCCCACCCATCTCCCACCCCACACCAAAATAAAACAAAATAAAATTTAAAAGAAAAAGAGTGGTAAAAGGAGTGGAAAATCTCATTATGAAAGTTGCAGTGTGACATAGTAAGTCTTATGGTAGATACCTTTATCTATATATTGAGATTGTAATTTAATTGCAACATTTATCTCATTTCTTTCCTCCCTCTAAACCCTCCCATGCACACCTATATTTGGTCTCCTTTTTTGTTAATTGTTACTAGGTGCATATATACATATATATGCACACGTACATATATAATCATAATTATAACCCTTTGAGTTAATATAATGTTACTTGTATGTATATGTATTTTAAAACACCCTTAGTGTTATTATCTCTCCTCCCTCCCTCCCTTTGCATTGTCTTATTTCTCCTCTTCCTAGTTAGATCCCCACCTTTCCTTTTCAAAGCTCCTGTGTCCTATTATCTCCCTCTCCAGAGTTCCATGGCCCCTTTCTCTTTTCATTGTTTCTGCATTTACTTTATGTTATATGCTCAACCCCAATGATTGAAAGCTAGGATCCTCAAATAAGAGGACATACCACATTTGCCTTTCTGAATCAGAGATACAGAACTCAATATAATATCTGCAAGTTACATACATTTACTGGTAAATCTCAACACAGCTTCACTTTACATCATTCTACATTTGTGTATATCACATTCTCATTGTTCATTCATCACTTGCAGGATATTTAGGTAGCTTCCATTTCCCAGCTATTGCGAATAGAAAGAAAATGAACATAGCTGAGCAAGTGTCTGAGGAGTAAAATGTTAATTCATTTCGGTTTACTCTAATTTATTTTCTTTTATGTATGCTCTCTCTCCTCTGCAGTTCTCAGCTCCAAGTTCTCAGAAATAATTGCAGTTGCCACCCTCCTAAAGAAACCTCTCGTTACAGAAAATGGGGACCATCACAGAAAACCAGATCTGGACACAGTGCAGAGAGCAACGGATGCAATGGGTACATCTGCACCACAGATTCTGTATCTATGACCCAAGGAAACTCATAGAAGAGTGTATTGGAAGATTGTTAGTGTCAGAATACCAGAAAGACTGCTAAGAAACTGTTTCTTCTGCAAATGACTTCAGAAACAAGACCATATCAATGGAAATATCAGCAGACATGTTAACAGAGATGACAAGTTTCAAGATGTCCTAACCTTAGACAAAGACTACAGGCAGCTGATGACTGCTGAGAGAAGAATTAGCTCTTGCAGGGAAAAGTGCCATTATTCGTTGTCCAGTGCATGTGGTCAGCCCTGAAACCTTGCACACACAAACAGAAATGGACTCAGAAGTTTAGGTGAATATACAAATATGTGTGCATTCACAAACCCACCCACATGCAACAACATTGACAAAAGAGATTCTTTTACTTTAAAGTGGAGAGACATGTGGGAAGGATTCAAGGAAAGCTTTCTTGGAAGGGCTGGAGGGGGAACCTGACCATCCTATTTTCATAAACATATTAAAATAAATAAAAGATAAAAAGAAGAAACATCCTATTTTACCTTCTTCCCAGGTAGTGACTACAGTCTTACTAATTTTAAACAATGAACAAAGCAATACACTTCCTAGAGTTCCTTGCAGATATAGCCCACTCATCATGACAGTGTTGGCTGGGCAAACATCAAAGGTTAACATCTCTGTAATCAGAAGACCCTGAAGACAGGAACAAGAGTTTAACATAGTCCTGCTTCTGCCATCACCCACCCACCCCTAAACCACACTGTCAGCTATACTCTGTTTTGTCTACTGTGGGATGTAGTAATGAGCAGCGGGCCATGTTCCCACCACCCAGCTCCCAGCC
>JAQHUG010000051.1:4048976-4072552 GCA_028555095.1 Dicrostonyx torquatus | reverse complement strand
CCAAGTAATTTTGACATTCAGTTGGGAACCAGAAATGTTCACTTATTTGTTTTCAATACTCAGCTTTAAAATATATATTTCAAAGTCTGGTCAGATTTTTCAGTGGTTAAGAGCACTAGTTGCTCTTCCAGGGATTGTGAATTTATTTCCCATCACCTACACAGCTACTCACAACCACCTGAAACTCCAGTCCCAAGAGATCTGATGCCCCCTAAAAACAGACATTACTGTCAGGTATCTGATTTTAAACTGTGATCCTATAAGTGAAACCTGTGAATACATGTTATAAATATTTCTTGCAAAAATCCATGGGGAGATGATGAGTAAAAGGGACAACATCAAAAACTGTTCATGAAGCATGCTCCATGCCCAGAAGTACAGCAAAAACTTCAGTGGGGATAGTTTTCTCTTGGGTCACTCTAGAATAGGAGTGACTGATGCATACAAAAGGAATGTTCTAGACTGAGTAATCTTCAAATATATTTGAAAAAATGCTTGCCATGTTCTCTTTCCTCCCAATGCCCTGTATTTCCTTTACCCATTTTTTCAGCTGCTGCCTTTATAAATTGAACTCATATTATCACTAGTTCCTGTTCTCAATGTCTTAATGACACTTACCATTTAAGATTTTGTAAGAAAGGACATCAATTTTTCCCAAACTGTATAATGGTCTATCTTAAATGAATCTTTTTATTTTTATTTTTATTTTTTTGGTTTTTCAAGACAGGGTTTCTCTGTGGCTTTGGAGCCTGTACTGGAACTAGCTCCTGCAGACCAGGCTGGTCTGGAACTCACAAAGATCCCCCTGCCTCTGCCTCCAGAGTGCTGGGATTAAAGGCCTGCGCCACCACCGCCCGGCTATTTTCTTTTTCTTAACTATTTTCTCCACTGCAGTTATGGGAAAAGTTCATGTCAGTCTCTTGTTTCCCATTTTTAAGGCTCTTATACTTTTGAAATAACATGTTTTGGGATTCTATATTTGAAATACTATATTAATTTTATTGATAGCTTGAATGAATAAATTGTGTCTAATCATATAAGGAAGATAGAAACAAGAACATGTAATTGGATTTGGCCAAGAAATGCAAGAAGTATTTACCATTTACTGCTTTAACTTATGTTTCAGAAATCAACATTAAATACTTCTGAAAAAAAAATAGATGAATGAGCCAAAACACTTTTCTACCAACTCCCCTATCCAACAGGAAGAGAACTACCATAGACATGAGTTCAATTCAAATGTCAAAACCTGCATTTAGATAGTTGAAGTCATCAACTATACATAAACTTTGCAATATTTTAACATAAAATACCTTGGCGATTTGAGATAGTACTTTCCCATCAAGGTTATACTTGCCATGACGTTATAGATTAAGTAGAACGAAGGGTCATTTTAGATAAACATGCCAACATGTTACTTTTAAAGTTCTTTTTTAAATTTAGATTTATTTATTTTATTTTATCTGTATGAATATTTTGTCTGCATATATACATGTGTAACACACATATGCCTAGTGCTTATGGAGATCAGAAGAAGGCTTCAACCCCCCTTGGACCTGAATTTACAGATGGTTTCATACCACAGTGTAGGTGTTAGAAGGTCCTCTACAGCAGAAATAACTGTCTTTACCTGCTGAGGCATCTCTCCAGTCCCATCACCCAACATACTCAATATCTCTGCTCATTTTACATCCAACACTCACACACAAAGGATGTGATACAGATATTTGTTTGTTGCCTGAAGACTAATTAGAGTGTCTTCTTCAGCATTACTAAGGGTCTGCTATGTATCTTGTGTGTTTACGTGATATGCTAAATTAGTATAGTCAGGTGTCACACAATGACATGTTATTCAGTCCATGATATGATAATAATGCTGAGAACCTTTATATCCTAATGATGTGCTGGCCCTTGTAACTTTCTCCCATAATGCTTTGCTGCCATGCTGATGGTCAGACAAGTAAAACATATCTACTAAACTGCCAGTCACATACCATATATCACATAAGGTTATGTATAGGACATAGTACTTAGTAGTGTTGAAACAACTGTGTTAGCTGAATGCCCTGTTTATTGTAGTATTCTTTAACTATGCCACTCTATTCCCCTCCCCTTATAAAGGAAACACTTGTATCTAGGTATTCCTACACTGACAGCAATATATTGTGTCTCTCAGTTATACCAGGGTTGACCTGCAACATCCAGTTTTATGTAAGTACACTCTGATGTTTTTACAATGATAAAAATCACCCAATGACACATTTCTTAGAATGTTTCTTCTCCATAGTTAATACAATATAATTATACTTTAATTTTGTCTAGGGTATCCATGACACAATGAAAGGGATAGTGACAACTCTAGTTGTCATGTAAAGGAGAATCACTGATGTTCTAGGGTTAAATCTCTAGAGCTGATAAAGCTTCAAGAGAGTTGAATTACTAGTTGTCTGGGGTCCAGAGGAATAAATGATCTTCAAAGTAGTGTTCTCATGGACAAAAAAGGAAATCACAGGTGAGAAAACACCAACAATGCTGAAGACAATGGTAAAGATGTTCTTCAAAGTCTTGATGATTGTTCCAAACCAAAAGGAACTCTCAACGTCTCTGGGGCTTGCATAATGGCAATTCATATTTGTGTTTGCCAAAGATGACTTCTATACCATTCACTTCTAATTCCTCAATCTTGTCTTGATAACTCTGAAAGATGCAAAGGTGACTACAGAGGGACAGAGCCAGTAAGCAGGGGAGATAAAGCTGACCTCAAAAACAAAAAAAAAATAAAACTGCTTCTAGCCAGAGGACACAGAGATAAGCTTACCTTTGATCATGTCTAAATTTTTAATGATTACACAGGAGTAGGCATTTTAATTAATATGTTAAATTGTATCTGAAAAAAAATGACCTGTACTGTCTATTCATTTCTAGCAACTAAAAAAAAAGTATCACTGTTGCCTTGGGGCTGTAGTAGAACTGTATACTTTGATATGGTTTAGAGAGGACAGTAGAAAGTAGAAGAAATATTACTTTTATTTTTAAATTTCATAAATCTTGCTTGATTAATTCCATTATATTTATAGCCTTGAGCAGGTGATAGCATGAGTTCCACATCTGTAAACCTAAGTTCACTATTAAAATTTCAGATATTACTGGAAAGAATCACACAATTCATGGAAATTTCATCATATAAATCATTTAATACTGTCACACGTACTAATAATTAAATGTACAGAATCTGCTGGATTTTCTTAATGTCTATTTATATCTTTCACTTATGGTGGAGATATATTAAAAATTATTCCTGGACTTGAATTCAGAAGCTCCAAACACAGTGCTTGAAACAAACTTTCCCTGCCTGGCCACTTTTCAGAAAGCATATTAAGCAGCTTTTCTTGGGTCTCTCCATGCACTTTACAAAATCCAACAAAATCTGCATAAAATTACTAGCATTAACACCAAAATATATTATGCAGTTTGAAGATAGAGGTATTTGCTCAAGTTATGGAGAAAGATGGAAGTAAATTCATAACCTTAATCTTTTTCTTATACTAAATATGGTCATTTTTCTAATTGTTTATACTATTAATAAACATTTTTGAAGGATATTTTGTACATTCCCCCAATAATGAAAAAAATTAAATAGATGGGCATTTGTTCTGAATAATCACAGGATGAAATAATGTATTTTCTGTGTTATAAGAAGCCCTTTTACTTCTATAAAATATCTTCCTTTTGCAAATAAACCAGAATTCTGAGTCTTCAGTCCCACACACATAAAGACATGACGTTTGTACTTTAAAAAACTTGTTCTTTTAAGAAGACAGTCAGACATAACTGGACTGTGTCAGTAAAGTCAAGTACAAAGATCAGTGACAGTATTGTGAGCAATAGGAAGGCAGAATCAACGCAATACGCACAAGACCGAGTTTCAGTGGCAAAGACTTACAGAATGTGGCTTTAAGCTTGGTGGAAAGAACCAGTGCTTCTGGGACACAGAGCATACCAGACATTCTCCTTGAGGACAGAGGTTGAAAGGGGTCACTTGAATCAGACATATGGTTTCTAGTGAGTCTGAATTATTTTCTTCCTCCTGGATTTATTTAATCTGGGGATGCAGTGTGATGTAATTATATGGAAAGTGTTCTTTTTAATGATGGGACAATACAATCAAACACTTGCTATGTTAAAGATACTGTGACCTTTTATCTAGGGATATCTAATCAGTGCTTGAACAATTATATAAATTATATTTTAACTATGAATCATCTGAGAATATCCTTTCCATTCAAGGAAGAATATTTCATGCTAAAAATATACCTAACATAAAATAATTATGATGTTAAATTGATGCTTATGTAATCAATAAGATTTTAAAAACATGTTTAATTAAATGTCTCACATTTGGGGACTTTTGTCCAAAAAGCAAAAGGTACAATTCAAAAATATGTAAAATCTTCTTGTTAAACTATTCTCTTTAACCCTTTATAGAAGGCTGGTCTTGAAAGGTTTTCTTGTTTTAGACCCAAAGTTGGGTGGATAGGGCAAGGGATAGATCTGGGAAGTGTTGAGGTGTGTGAGTATGACCAAAGCACATTGAATGAAACTTGAAACTAATGGGGGAAGCTATCAACCAACCACATCAAGTTATGATGTGGCCACTTGGACCCCAGGTAGCAAAACCAAGGGAACACAAGTGCAATCTCTTTCCATGTGGTGTCGGTCGGACAGATAGGACTTCGGACCTCCCACCCTTATAGTGTGAGTCTCCTCTCTTTTCAATCATTAAAAATACCTGTTCTTGAGCTGGCTTAGTTATTTATTGTGCTGACCTAATTCAGCTACACCTGGTGCCCAAGGTGGGGCTCGAACCCATGACCCTGAGATTAAGAGTCCCATGCTCTATGGACTGAGCTAGCCAGGCCCTCAGGTTTAGGGACATCATTTAGGGGTTGATTATAATTGGTATATGGTTGAGGGATGGAGGAGGAATTTTATAGACTCGGGGATCTCAAAAAATAAAAGGGAAAAATGGATGCTAGGATAATAGATTGGTATTTGTGAGTTATTGTTTTTAGACAGTTATATTGGTATAGATTTTTGTATATTGATACAAAGTTATAGTATATTGAATAGTGTATGCAAGTATGCTCCTACCTCTGTTTAAAACATTAAGTATTGATTTTATATATATATATGTATATATATATATATATTTACCATATCACAATGTACATTACTACCTCTGATTAAGATACTTATACATTGTTTATATTTGAAGGTCATTGTCCTCATTTATTGCACAGTTGTTTATTGTCTTAATCTTTAAGTTAGATAGGTACTGAGAATTATAGATCAATAGTCACCCATGTTTGTTATATTTATAATTAGACTAATCAGGTTCTTTAGATACATAGAAATTATATTCAGTATAGATATATAATCTTCAACCTCTTCAAGGAGCTGTAGAAAATGGCCTTTAATCTAATTTAGAGTTTCATAGTTTCGTGGCAGTGAGACACATTTGCTCTTGGCAACACCAATCTATTTCCGAGAGAATGTTGAACACCAGAGAAACTCCAACTGGAGCCTTTCTTCTTGACGGAACTGGCCTTTGGACAAAGAAATGCTCATACCTCAACCACTGACAGAGATACAGAGTATCCGTAAATGGATGAAACAGGACTGTCATACTCTGCCAAGACAGGATAAGATAGTTTTAAAAGTTTCTTGCCTTCAAAAATGGTATGTTAGTTACTTTAGGCCTTAGCCAAAGTTGGTTACTTCAACATTGAAAATGAGACTTTTGTGATTCCCCAGGTAGTCAGTTGTCTCTGTCATTTGTTGCACATTTTGGAAGTTTCTTGATTGCACTTCCTGTCCACTCAAGTAATATTGTTTCACTTCTCAGATCTTTGATGGATTTGAAGATTAGATAATTGTAGTTACCAGTTACCTTTTTCACATAGCCAAGCTTAATTTCAATGCAATAGTTAGACTCCTTGAAATAGAATGTTTAGTAAAACTTTTGTTATGCATTCCTTGCTTAATGTTGTTTATTGTTTGTAATTTTATATTTGGTATCTGTTCCTATTTTATATAGCTATGTTGGGTTTGGATCAATCTTGTTTAGACAAAAGGGGGAGATGATGGGGGAAACTATCAACCAATCACATCAAGTTAGGGTGTGGCTACTTGGACCCCAGGTAGCAAAACCAAGGGAACACAGGTTCACTTTCTCTCCATGTGGTGTCTGGAAAGATAGGACTTCAGACCTCCCACCCTTGTAGTGTGAGTCTCCCCTCTTTTCAGTCATTAAAAATACCTGTTCATCTTGAGTTGGTTTGTTTATTTATTGTGCCGATCTAATTCTTCTACATGAAACTCTCAAAGAACTAATATAAAAATTGAAAACACAAAAATACATAAATTTTGTAAGTCTAACAGGCTCTAGTTTAACTCATAAGATCTGTATATGTTAGAAATGAGAAATTTTATCAAAACTATGAAATTTATCAAAATTACCAGAATTGCTTAGACTGGGACAGAAAGAAAAGGCTATACATGGCTGGGTCAACAAAAATTACACAGCTAGGTGCATTCTCCCATCACAGTGGAGTACTCACAGTACCTCCGTCAGGGATGAAAACAGGAGTATTAAAGTTTTATAGTCTATATTTGCAGTCATGAGGACCACATTCCTAGAAACACACCTACACATATGAGCATCTTACTTAACATGCAAAACTCAGGTGAACATATGCAGAGCCCTGGTTCAGGAGTCTAGTTGTGTTTTCAGTAGCATCACAGGGTCAAAAAAGATGAAAGGACATGGGCAAATGTCTTTGTGAACTTGTCTCTGCCTCTACCAAGTATTTCAGTTCTTTTCATGCTTTATTGAAGATTGCATGTTTTAAAGACTGTAACAAACAGCAATCACATACACTAACAAGTTCCAGGACTTACTCAAGTAAGCCAGATTGTTTACTATTAAACCAAGGTGGTTTAGAATCAGGAACTATCAACAATCAACTGTGAATCCCTAGGAAAACACTTGTCAAACATAGCTACATACTAATTTCTCAATTATTTTGTTAAAATTCAGAATGTTATTCAGCAGGTTAGTGGGGGTTGCTTAGAACACTTTCTCATATGCTTCCAAATTATTCTCAGACTGGTGGTACAAGGGTCACGATCCTACTTGCAAGGCCAAAGACAAGCTCATAAGATACATTACTTGCTAGTTGCTGGGGAAGATACTGACATCCCTATAAATTCTGTCAACAAGAGATAAGGTTGTAGTGCTTTTCTGGAATGTTCCAAAGGATTTATCTAATGGTCACAATAATGCTAGGTTACATTGGGATTTGGGTAATAAGTGGTTATTAAGAGCCCTAAAGATTCACACAAGATATTTTGACTCTAAATTTGCAACATTCCAAACTATCTATAATCAGTTGTCATCATCTAAACAGCATCTCAGAAGGTTCAGAGTAAGGTGAAGATTTTTTTCAAACACTTTCATCCGTGGCATGAATAGTTAGTTCTTAAAAGATAAGTAAAATTATTCAACATCCTGAACAGTAAGGGAAATGCAGATTAAAACTATTTTTGATAGTCCACCTCACTCCAATCAGAATAGTAATCTTCAAATAAATAGACAAAAGTAAATGCTAGAGAAAAATATAGGTCAATAAAAACAATTTAAAAAGAAAGAAAGAGGAAAAAGGAATGTTATTTGGTTTAGTTAAGTCACCATGGAAGTCAGCCCCATGATGGACAAGTAGCCAAGTGGAAGAGAGAGGAATTTTAAAGTACAGTAGGAAAGTTCCAGGAAATAGAAAAAAAAAATAGACTTAGGCCACGGCCAGCATCCAAGAGAAAGAAGTAAAAGATAAACCTATCTAAATGAGGACTCCAAAAGATGGAGGGCCCTGAAGCAGATACATAGGGACAGAAATGAGGGAAGAAACAGTCAATTATCTCATTTAGGGGATAACTATCCCCTTTAGCACAGATTAAGGTGGAACTGCCTTCCTGGCAAGTGGTCTACTGGCCATGTGATTAATTAGCACAACCAGATTAACTCTTAAGGGGGAAGAGAATGCATGTCTCCACCTACATGCAGATTTCATTCTTTACTGTAATAAAATGATAACAGAAATATACAGTATATATTCAATAGATTTTTGTTCAGTAGTGAAGAGAAACGAAAGTATGAAATTTACAGGAAAATTGGGTGTATCTGGAAAATATATTAAATGAGGTAACCCATCAAATGTGGACTATGAGATACATGTGTGTGTGTTTGCGTATAGATGAATATAGGCTATGAAACTAAAAAGGGGTCCAAAGAGTGCAAGAAAAGCTGTTTAGTAAGCAATAAGGTAGATAGCGGTAGAACACACCAGACATGGAAATGGAAATAATGCTACTGGGAGTGGAAGAAAGCAAGACGAGGGGAATGAGGGAAGAAGAGGGAGAGAAACAACTACCACCAAGTATTTCTGAATATGATGTAATGAAACCTGATGCTTTG
This sequence comes from Dicrostonyx torquatus, assembly GCA_028555095.1. Lineage (NCBI taxonomy): Eukaryota > Metazoa > Chordata > Mammalia > Rodentia > Cricetidae > Dicrostonyx > Dicrostonyx torquatus. The sequence goes on along the minus strand of JAQHUG010000051.1, from coordinate 4,064,019 downwards.
TATGATTGTTCAAAACAAACAAACAAAGCATAAACTGCATAAGATGATTCAATTAAGTGCCCACATCTGTGGTTAGTAAATCCTTAATAAACAGTTCTAGCAAAGCAGATACATTTTACACATCATTTACCATCTTTAATATGATTTTCTTTGAGACAAGCTAGCTAGTTTTTCCCTTACAGGTGAGTTGACAGTTCCTATAAGGTATCTCCAGTGACTGTGATTAGTGTATCATGAATATTCTGACTGCGCTAAAAAGTTAAATAGCCAATCAGAGCTTCCTGTATATTACTTTGCCCTCACCTTGGGTCGTTAGTAAAAGGGCCTTGAGGAAACCAGCTGTCCCACAGACAAAAATGAAAGGATTTGAATCATTGCCACATCTGCAATTCAAAACCATCAAAAACACAGCTGTCTGTCAGCATGTCAGACTCATTCAGCTTGTACCCAGCCCTGTTTTCATGCCTTTCACTACAAATTTGGACAGTGACAACTGCAAGGATGGCTTTTTTAACCTAATGAAACTCTTGTTACCCCTGAAAGAGCCCTATCTTCTTAAGTGCTTTCTAAAAGAAAACATACAATGTCCCTGTCACTGATGATGCCATGGCTCATTGGTCATGTAAACTCACATCTCTAGGCAGACTGATCCATATAGAGAAGTGGAAGACTCTTTAAGGTTCCCCACCCAACTTTGTTCAAGGTATTTTTAGCTTCTCCATTTCAAAGTAAATCCTTAACTAATATATTAATAATCATGAATCTATGACTCCCCTGAGAAATGAACAAATAACACATTTTGTCATGAGTCTGAATTCATTGCCTTCTCTTTAATATTAATTCTTTGAAATTTGTTTATGACTGTCACTTTTAGGATGCATTTTAATAAAAATCTAAAGAAAAGCTATTAATAATATAACTCATGTGTGAAATGTTTAATATTTAACACTATCTCCTATCTGCTCCCCATCTAATGTATTAATATAGACACATCATTATGCTAAAGGAAATGCCTTGTGATGTTAGAAAGTGTTACAGACCCAAAGGAGCAATGTCTAGTTAATTAACAAAAAGGAATCTCCATCTGGAAGGCTCTGTCTTTTCCGGCTCATTCCCTGATAGGTCTCTAGATGATCTCTCAAACAGACTCCTCAAGCACGCAAAGGTTTCCGAGGTTATTACTAGTAATTGTGTTGCACAACGAAAAGAATTTTGTTTAGCATGATAGAAGTGGCGATGTCATTATCAGTTGATTAGTGTGAGCAATTTTTGACAATATGTAGCACCAACTATGACTCCAACTGGTGGCAGCTCATTATTCTGATTGCTATTTGATTTGTGGTGTTATCAACCACAAAGTGAGCAACATGGACCAGGGAAGAAAAGTAATAATTTGAGGATTTCTTTTTTCTGAGGAGAAAGCAATGGGAGACATGGTTTCATTGTTAAGAAGAATGAGTCTACAGTAATTAATTGAGATTTTGGGGTTATTAGAGGCTAGTATTCTAGCAAAATAATGCCTGTAACTTCAGCATGCCTTTAGGGTATATGTCAAGGAATCATGTTATTGTTGGAAAATTCAATTATAACATGGGTAAGCCATTGTGGGAGCTTATAATTCTTGCTGAAGGACAGTCCTAATAGCAGAACAAGACAGGAATGCAAGAGAAAGGGAATATTGTTGTTAGGAGAAATTTCGAGATCCAGGACTGATGTTATTTCCAACAAAGAAGATAAATATTGGGTAGATAAATGTTACAGGTTGGGAGCAGCTACACAGGAACATCATATTCTGAGATAAGATGAATGTTTCCTGGCAAATTGCAATGGCATATGTAAGGGGATCTTTTTGGTTTCTTTTGAAGCTTTCTTCTTGCTTCTGATGAATGACATCATGCAATGCAAACCCCAGATGCTGAAAAAAGCAACAGAAACATAGTGTGTCAAAGAAAACATTGCAGTGGATAGGGTTTTATAGTTACATGATCCAAGATGATTTCATTCAAGACTATGGCAGCAATAGAGGGAATGGGATTACTGCTGCTGTGGAGGGGTGCTGATCTCACCCTGACTTTTAGCCGGACTGAAAGGGCATGATTCAGTGAAATCAATCCTTCAAAGTCCAGATAGTTTGTGAGATGCACACACCATTATAAAAAATGGGCTTAATAGAGGGTGCTTTTAACATTTTTCAACGATAGTTTAAATAATAGAAGTTCTAGAGAAAAATTAATATTCAAAGTAGTTGAAAAATTAACATCTTTTCTTAGTGACTTTCATTGTTTATTTCATCCCAGGCTATAGAGATCATGGGTTTGGTCTAGCATACTCAGAAACATCCAAGGTGTTTCTGTGTTGAACTGGAGAAGACTGAACAAACAGAACTCAATTGGATTTCATGATCTTTCATTCTCTTATAACCATTGCAAAAATAATGATGAAAATCAGAAAAAAATGTGTTATCTAAGATCTGAAGAAACCATAGCTTATAAAGTCATATCATTATTATGAATTCCTGAAAAATTGGATGTATTCAATTGAGTGTCTGGGTTAGAAGTAGTTACTTAATCTGGTTCTCTGAGCTGTTGGGGTTACACCAATGGAATTCAGCTGAGCTTCTTTTCTACCTGGCACATTGACTGGGCAGTATGAACAGTATGAGTTCTATTCAGAAATAATAATACAGCAGTTAAGGTTCTGCTCCTTGTGGGGCGGGGATGCTGCCTTGATGCTTATGCATCATTGCTATTCCTTGACAATTTCATTGTTTTACCAAATGTGTTGTAAACAGAGAACATGGATTTTGCAAAATAAAAAATAAATAAATAAACAGCCAAATATATCAACAAAATTATGCTTGGCTTGGTCACAACACATAGTTTGCAAACTAAAACAATAATGAACACAGCATCTCTTAGAAGTGTCGAAGAAGTTGAGGCAAACAAATATGCATGCACACAGACAGACACACACACACAAAGAGACAACCTGTTTTGTGGATGAGAATTCAAATGAATGAAGTATTTCAGGGTGTCCTGTCCATCATAATAAGGAAGAACAATTTGGAGAACAGAGCAGAGACAGGATATCCTATAGTAGAACAAGTCTTAGGATGGCTAAAAGATTTTAAAAAAAACAAACAAAAACAAAAACTAAACCAAAGACACTAGGAAGCTTCTCCTTACAAGAGGTCACTGACTTGAACTAGACTGTCACTTCTCTAAAAGTGATCAAAATCCTCAAGACCTGTGTTATCAAATGCAGGACTTGTCCAAGGGATATTCCAAGGCATAAGAAAGATGGTAATTCTTATCTTATTTCTGCCTAACCCAATGTTTGTGTTGACATCCTTAATACTGTTCCCTTTCCCCCTTGTTTCTCTCTTAATGCTAAGGGTGAATCAGGTCAGGTCAGGAAACAGAACCAATCTACATGGAGTCTTGTGCTTTCAAAGGTCTCTGATGTTGCACAACGTAAGGAGCCTCCTTCTGGGTACTGAATTTGCAGTGATAGCACTGAGCTACTAATCATAAGAACTTCATTAGAATGGACAGGCATCTATGGAGGTAAGTCTGCGACCTGGCATGCAACACTGATTTATAAATGTAGGCAATAATAACACCAATTGTTATGACTCTTATTACTAGTGATTTTTATTGGAACCCTAACACAGTAAACCATTTTTAATGATATCCATTAGTTGAGACTTCACAGAATATAGGGAAAATCAGATACAAAATTGATTATTGCCAACGGTGATCTTTAATAGATTCTGGACTTTAAAGTAGACAAGGATTAAGTTAGTATGGACAAGGAGGAGTTTGAGAATTGACTTTTGAGGAAGCACTAATTAATTTATATGTTTGGAGGGACATAAAAAATCTTTCCAAACATAACTGCAAAACAAGTTTCTAAAAATTCCTCCTGGAAGGCAGTGTAAATGGAAGAAAACACTGTACAATGGTATAGCAATACAGCTAAGAAAAACAGGGTGAGAAATTAATATGGAATCTAGGAAATATTGAAAAGTGAAATATTTGAGCATATTAATTGGCCGTGGAGATAGGGGTTATTTTCTGGTTAGTCTGAGTCCTTTAATTTCATAGATGTTCCAGGCTAGGGAGTTACTGAGTAAATTTCTCTGGCCCATGGATAGGACTATGTGTGTCCTTTGTACCTACAAACGTATTTGTAACATTATGATAATTTCTTCCCCTGTTAGCATTAGCTAAACAATAAACATTGACCTTGTCTCTTCATTGAGCCACTCAGAACTTCCATCAAAATGCAAATTTCTATCCAGTTCTCAGAACAGGGCCTCAGACTCTGCATTCCAACTAGATCCTTACAGATGAGGCTGTTGCTGTGAGTGTGGGGGGTCACACACTGAGCAGTAAGCTCCAAAGAAAAGGCTAAACTCTATTGGGGTGGTTGTGGAAGTGACCATGGTCATATTGTAGAGATATCCTCGAGTATATTTGCTCCCACAGTACAGATATCCATGAGTGCATACTCTATGAATATAAACAGAAATATAGGATTCATGATTTTTAGATGAATGGTCATTGAAGGGCAATCACAAATCAGTATTAATTTATAAAATAGTAGGTTTTCATAAAAACAACTGCATTCATGTTTTTGAAATTTTATTTGTTTGTTTGTTTTGCTATGCCCAGACTTATGTAATAGCCTCCCAACTGCCATTAACACTTTGACCTGCTCCAGTACTTAACAGCTCTCTTATGCAAATTCATATCATAAAGCATTGCTCTGATCTCAAACTTCTTCCTCTTAAAAATTTTCTGGTTCCCACTAAATTAAGACGTATCAAATACAGAATAGTGGCTACCCAGCATCTATCTGTAGCATGATTTTGCTATGTGGTGTAACCATCCCAAAAAAGTCATATTTCTGGTCTGTCCTATGCCCTCTTATCTCTGGGTTGTCTCCCCCATGCCCACACTGTCCATGCTGTGAGTGGCAATGTTTGTGTCTACCATCTTGTGCCGTTATCCTCATTGCAGACTACGTGGATTTTCTCCTTTGAAGACTGCAGACACCACATCCCTGTGAAACTAATGAGTATGACGATGGATCATTTCTAACCCACAAATCAAAACACCGACTTTTTATTCTTTATAAACTGAAGGCAGAACTTGGAGTTTCACACATGTTGGCCAAACACCTTAATCTGGACTCTGAGTCTAGAGAGTGCTAACAATATACCCAGCCTTCTATGTCCCACTTCTTTTTTCAGACATTATCCCTCTAAATTCCTCAGACTGACTGGCCTTGGTTGTGCAATCCTACTGACTCACTGTCTTGAAACTGGGATTACAGGCCTGCACCATCATGTCTACACTAAAGCTTTTAAAATGAAAATGTTTCCAGGCAGTGGAGAGACATGCCTTTAATCCCAGCACTCAGGAGGCAAGGGCAAGAGGACCTTGATGTGTTTGAGGTCAGGCTGTTCTATAGAGAAAGTTCAGGGACAGGCTTTGCTACACAGAAAAAAACCTTGTCTCAAAAACAAACCAACAAACAAACAAAGGAAAAGAAAATGATTTTGACAGTACAAAATAATGGGTTTCATTGTGGAATTTTCATTTAATTAGGTCATTGAAATTTTCTCATATTCTTCCCTCTATTACTCTTATCTTCTCTCTTCTGTCATATGATCCCATTTCATCCTGCCCAGTAGGTGTCTACTGCTTCCATGTCATATATGTTCATCATATATATATACATATATGGTGTGTATGTATATATACATTGTTACATACACTGACATACTGCTAAATCTAGATTACATACTGAAGAAAACATGTGGTGTTTACTTTTCTCTCCATTGCTTTCATTTGTCTGTTTTTTTCCTTTAGTTCCCTTTCTCACCAACATAACCCCCTTCTACTTCCACTGACTTTTACATCTTCTTCTTTTGTATGTTTCTAGTCATCTCTATGCTTATTTTCTTGTTTACTTTAATATTTTTTGAATTCTGTATTTGTGAACTGCTCCTGCCACCAGTAATATCACCTTTGCTACATAAGCCACATCCTGGAAGAATTTTATTCTATCAATCTGAAGCATGTGTTCTTGCAAACAGACCTCTTTGCAGTCTATACTAGAATTAATGAAACTTCACAGGGAAGGCAGAAGGTCGAGCTCTGAGCACATCATCTGAGGCTGTTTCTCCAGAATTTAAATCTGTGGGCAAATACCACCTTCTTGTCTATTAGTATGCTTGATAGAAGGAACGAAAAAAATCACAATCATGCCTGAGAAACCGAATCAAGGACATCATTTTAGAAACACCCACAAGGCAGAACAGGAGCAGGATATTTTTGTAGCCATTCTTCTATTTGTATAATGCGCATCTCTTTGGGCCCTTAACAACTGAAATCTGAAGTGTCTGTTTTTATTAATGAAAGAGGTAGCGAACAGACTTAATGAAGGCTGACCTGTAGTACACTTCAAATGTCTGGTTAGGTACACTGAAAGGAATTGATTCTACAAATGTAATCTGTTCAGAAGATGGTTGTGGTTCCCTATGGTATTCTAAGCGAAATTTTGTTTAAGATAATGAGCCAGGTATTAGGGGCACAAATCTCTGAACTGAGTTTAATGGCAGATGAGTTAAACAATATAAACAATAGAGAAGCAGAAAGAAATTGGTCATAAAGTGGAAGAGATAAGACTGACTTGCTCTCCTGCCTGTGTTCATTTCTAATAATAGGTAAAGATTGCCAGGAGCGTGCTGCCCAGCAGGCACCCGCACTGTTAAGTGCTACATAATCGTTGCTCCAACACAACACTTTGGAAGCAGCTGAACAGATACGTATTTGGGCCACGAAATACGATCTTGATTTCAAAGAAGCAAGACTTCAGAAGCCAGACTGTGAAAACAAGGAAAAACCCAAATAAGGTTTTCAGAGAATGTTGCACCAATTGAGTGCTGGGTATTGTAATTACATGCATCTATTTCTACCTTTTGCAAGACTGAGGGATTTTTCTATTCACTTCAACACCTGTCTGCTCCAGGATTAAAGAGGGAATCAACAAGATTGACTTCTTATTGAAACTCTAGTACCAGAAAAGGGTAATGAGGTCATAATTGCCTGTGAGGGGAAATAGAGGTGTCCTAACCTGTCCTTTCTATCAGAACACCACAGTCATCATTTATAAAGAAGCAGCCCTTCATGGCATTTTACAATGGCGTGAGACTAGCAAGACGGGAGGCTAAGCAAGCATATACAAGTGCTAAGTTTTAAATAGCAGGAAACAAGTTAGATTTGGTTTTTAATTTAACCTCTGTATATACTGCTTTACTTAATGGAACTACTCCTTTTAAAATTTACTTGTATCAGCAAGCTTTCTTTCTTTGTTTGAAAATACCTACAAAACTGAATCAAATTGGGAGAGATTCACTTGGGTTTCTGGTTTTAGAGTGTTTAGCCCATGGCTAGCTTGATCTACTACTTTAGAACTTAGGAGAAAAGAATGTCATAGCTGTGGTAGATACTAGTGCAGGAGGATCCACACATCATGGTGTAGAGGAAGCAAAATGAAAGCAGTTGAAGGAATGAAGCAGATCTCATTTTGTTCTTACAGGTGCAACTCATACACTAACAAGTGACCTACACAACCCAGCTAAGCCCCATCTCCTAAAGTTTTCACTCACTAGTGCCACTAGCTGGGGACCACACTTTCAACATCTGTGTCTTTAGGGGAACATCCAGATATAACCTGCTACAATAAATTAACTAACTAAATCCAGGATACAAGTTAGAATCAGTTAAATTCATAGCATGTCTTGCACAGTCTAGCCTCTGTCTTTGTAGCAGTCAAAAGAGTAAAATTAAAAAGAGTATATTATCCAAAATAATGGCAATCAAAATTATTGTATTTTGCATTTATTATTATAGATCTCATTTATTGGTTCAGTTTTTATTTTTGCTTAGGTATATCTAGAGATAGATGTTGATTAATCATGTCTGTCTCTTACCACCTAAATAATCTCAATCCTCTTAATTTTATCAATATGAATTTCTGTAAATGGATGTGACTACAGAAAAATGAAGCCTTCAGCCACAGCATTACCCATCAAAAAAAGTGCCTAGAGTGCCAAAAAACAATGATCACCTGAGAGCAACACATTCCCAGCATAAAGATCACACTCTGAAGGCTGGAAACCCAAGTGATGCTTCTGCCAGTCTTGTGATCTCCAATTTCCAAATTCTGCTATCCAGGACAATAAATCACGTCTTCAATATTTCATCTAGGAGAAATCATTAGCGTATTCTTAATATTTTGAATCAAGAGGACTCTATTGAATGCATCGGTGTGAATGGAAAGCATAGCTACTGAAGCTTCATTAGCTTCTCTAGGATAAGCACCCGATGTGTTTTCTAAAGAGGTTACTGTGGGAATTGTCTGGCAGAAGGAGCGCCCTGTGGCAGAGGCTTTTAGCTGACTGTGTGTATAGTACACAACACATACGATGCAAATAAAGTCACAGCTCATAAAAATAATCAGAACGGTTCTTTGGGGATGTGAAAAGACCTTACAATCTTCATCACTGACTGTATTGCATGTTAAGGACAAAATTGGTCACCAGGGAAATGCACATGCCAGGTGGCCTTTTGGTGTGCTAACTTGGGTACCACGTAAGGTATTTTATTATCCTAGCAATAATATACTATGCATTTATATGTGTGTTTCCATCTATATGTTTTCAGTCTGTGCTCCTGACTATGGCACACAGTTGTCCAGCTTGTAAATGCTGGAATCAAACCCCAAGCATCTATGTTTCTTCTTGATAAATGAGGTCATTCCACTCCATGTTATAGTCAGTATGTTGCTTAGGAAATGTCTGCTCAAATTTCCTAGCTCATATCCAGGCTGTTCTCATTATGCCTCCTTTTTAGGTCATTTAAAGCACAAAGTGCAGCCAGTGCCCACCTCCCTAATATGAAGAAGAAGCTTCTCTGCTCTGTTTCAACTGGTATCACTTTTTAAATTTAACTATTGATTTTTTTTAGGCAAGCTGTGCCATCAGATCATTTTTTTTCTTCTCCAGAGAGTGGAATAAAGAGCTGGTATTGTATAAAGACCATATCAAAGGGGACACATAAAAGTTGATATTTTCTTTTTACTACTTGAGAAATGTGCACAGTGGCAATTAAAGTGCCTGAATCTCTGAGCACAAATCTATTTATTGTGGCTGGTAATGGGCACAAGAAGAAGATGTGCTTTGCTCCAAGGGTAGAAGGGCTTTTAATAGTATTTTAAGTGAAAACAAATAGTAGGAAGTGGCATGCAGGCGAGTTCCTCTTTGGAAAGGATGGGGCTGTGCAAATCCCATTATTTGTTAATAGGGTTTGTGCTTCTGACTCTCCTCATCACTTTGAACTGCTTCCAGCTTCCCATAGGCCTCTCAGATGCTGGCCTCCTGGGCAGTTGTCAGCAGGACATCAGCTGTTCCGTGGCTTCCCTTTAAACAGAATAAAAAGGATCATATAAAATGCTGTTAGATATTTTCAGTTAGCATAAAGGAAGTAAAATGTGTATGATATAATTATGATAAATGTTTGATTCTGTTTTACACAGAAATTTGTATGATGTAATTATGAAGTATGATGCCATCTTGTTTTACATATTCACTACTGTATTGAAATAATCATCTCTAAAATGCTTATTTGTACAGCTATATAAGAACAAAGCTTTATTAGGGAAATCCACACCTTATCAAATCCCAAACTGTGTGCTACTGATACATCTTTTGTATTTGTGTTATTCATCAAAATTCTGCTGGTGGGAAAATTAGATTAGTGTGAGAATGGACAGACTGGTCCAGAGGCAGAGGAAGGGCAACCTGGAAGTCGTGAGCTGTGAGCATCTGCTTCAAGCCCATTCCTAGAGGCACAGCTCCTTCAGTTGTGAGAGGTCAGATCCTAACCTCAGGCAAAACAATCTCTCAGGAATCTGCTGCCAGTCATGTGTTCCTCATGACTGCCAGATTACAATCCACCTACAACTCACTGGGCCTTGATCTAGGCTGCACCTCACATTTGCCAGAGAACCTTAAAAGTACCTAGTTCTGGGCCACGGCAAGACAAATGTAGTCTGTCTCTGACGTGGAAAACATGCGCACACATTTTGAGGATCCTCAGTTCGAGTGAGCAGTCAATACTGAGACTTACCGAACAAATTCCCAACTGGCAGCATTGCCAATGCTGTCAGTTTCTTCTGTGACTCAAGAAATTATGCCTCGTGGGTCTAGAGAGATTATTCTGTAGTTATTAACACCTGGTTGTTCTTACGCAGGACCCAGGTTCAATTCCCAGCACCCACACAGCAGTTCACAACAGTTTGCAATTCCAGGGATAGGGGGAATATGACACCCTATTCTAGCTTCCGGACACATGTGGTACACAGGCATGTGTGTAGGCAAAGCAATCATATCCATAAAATAAAAATTTTAAAACCCTAAAAAAATTTTAAAAAAACCCAAACAAATCAAGTCTCATGTAATTAAAAGTCAGAACACTGATTTTATGAGTAAATTGACCAAAAATCAGAAATAATTCAAGTTCAGTGTTCATTCATGTGTTTAAATGTTATTGGAGGGAGGATTTAACACATATGGTGGAAGCACATCTACCCTTGCTTTGAATTCCCTCAGGTTCCTAACTTCCCAACAAAATATTAAATTACTTACTGGAATCCCTTCTACTCACAAATCATTTAGTTTTCCAGCTTTCTTTCTGTCTTTTTTATTTTCACTCCTCACAATTTTCTGCTCATTAGAATCCAAAAAGGAAACTTTCCTCTTTGGAGCACAGAGTGCCCAAAAGAAATTGTCCTGGCAATTCTATTTGCCTTGTAGGTTGGAGTGAGACTATTTTATTGCCCTTGATTCTTATCCACTCCAATGCCTATCCTCTCAATGGGTGTGGTTTGCAGTTCTGTTCTCTCACTGAGTCTTTTATATGGAGTCCTTACCAGTCTTCTCAGAGGGTTTCAGATTTCAGAGCAAACTTACTCCTGTCTAAATCTCTCTATACAATCTTTGGAGCTGAGAAAGTGATGGCTTCCCGGGTAGCATCGATAATAACTAACATGAGCATGCAACTTGCCAGTATTGTCAACTATTCCATTGCTCTGTGCTCCCAGAAGGAAGCTATGGTTGAGAGATTACACAGCCCTGTTATGTTCTGAGAAGCATCTAGTCCACAGGACGATTTGGTACTCCACTCGTATGTCCAAAAATAAAGCTTGCCTCCACCCTTCAAATAAGCCTTTAAGCCTTGTCTCTGGCTCATCCTTTTTTACCTGACTCAGCCTCTTGGTTGTCTGTTGCATGTTGCCTCTCACATTATTTTCTCCAAAATATACTCTTTTATAAAATAAGAGAAAAGTAGATGGGGACAATGAGCCACTCTACACTTACCTCATTTGCCCTTATTGAAATAAGTCTTCCATTGTGGGATGAATTTACTTCATATATTTCTATAGGTAGTCTGTCTGAGTTCCCCTTCTCCTAACACCTTTTATCAACATAGTATTTTCTCAAAACCAAGAAACTTGTATTGGTGCATCATTATTAACTAAACTTCAGATTTCTGTAGAAATTTTGTGATTGCTCTGCTATGGAAATATGAGGATAATCAGACAGAGAAAACTTTCTGGTAACATTTATTCTAGACCATTCCTAGCCACAGAAAGCAATCCACACAGTCCTCTTTCCACTTCTGAAAGATCCCTGGATGGCTGACTTGATTCCTCGCAACCATCATAGACACCCAAATGGGTTTGAAGACAAGTTAGACACTCACACTCTTTCAGAACCCATTATAGGAAAATGCTTGCTGACTCACAAATTATTGTCTGTTATTTATTCCTTTCAGAGCATAAACTGTAGTCTCCTCTCTAACATTTCCATATCTAAGTTTATGAATGACAAACATTACTTACTGTTATCTCAGGCTTTATTTTGTCTTAAGTTATTAATGTCATTTTGTTGTTGTTGTTGTTGTTGGGGTTTTTTTTTTTTTTGGTTTTTCGAGACAGGGTTTCTCTGTAGCTTTGGAGCCTGTCCTGGAACTAGCTCTTATAGACCAGGCTGGCTTCAAACTCACAGAGATCTGCCTGCCTCTGCCCTCCCCCTCAGTGCTGGGATTAAAGGCATGTGCCACCACCACCCGACCATTTAATGACATTTATGAATTAATGATACTCTGGGTTTGCTGTGTTTTCTAAGGGTTGATATTTTAATCAACTAGAAGGCTTCCTTGTATTGTTTTGCATATTTTCTTCGTTCATTTCTTTGTCTTTTCTATAGTATTAATTAAATCTTAATTGTACTATTTATTAGTGTTCCACTTGTCTTGAATACCTTTCCTACCTTATTTAATTTCCCCTCCATACTTAAGAATAATTACAGTTCACTCAGTTCTCATCTATTAGCATTGGTAAATACTCATTTCAGAGGCTATGCTATGCTCAGGAGATAGGGTTGGAGGGGGGCTGATATAGATGCCCCATTTGGGTCTGGTTTGTTCCATAGATCTTTACTCTCATAGCTTTGACGAGTTATGAGGATCTGCACTGACTACTGCCCTCTGACAAAAGAGTGTTCTCTGTGCAACATTAACAGCAGCACAAAACTATGGTTTAAAAGAAAAATATTACATATATGCATAAATATATGGTCTAATATGTATTTTATCTATGTATTATATATTATATAATTACATTTATATCTATATAATATATACAGAGGGTGGTACAAGTAAGATAAGTGTCATATGTAAGATAGATAGATAGATAAAGCAATTTGACAGCATGGACATTAAGCAAAAAATAAAAAATTAAAAAAACAATAGTAGGCTTCCTCCAATGGTCCATGACCTCCACAACCATGATTTTTGACAGGATCCATACTACTAGATATGAATTCTCATCTATGAACAAACCTCAACCAAAATCAGAAAGTAATTGGTTATCCCTATGACAGTAATGCCACTACTGTATCAGTGGACACATCTTGACTTTTGTGCAGTGTCATGTAGATTCACCTCTGATGATGGTCTTAACCATTTATGTATTTTCCCCCTCAGTGGCCTACATTCTACTTACCAACACTAGGAAAGTTAGCCAGGAAAGAAGAATTTTCTGCCAATTTGAGGTTGATTTCTGTATGTCCCAAGGAAGCATGTAGGTCTTTAGCTATAAGATCTTATCATATTGTTGGATGGGAAACAAAAAAACAATATCATTAGCTTGTGTTGTTTTGGAGAGGTTTGAGTTTCTGCTGACCAATAACTTATAGAGAGGTGTCTGCAGTCATGTCGACAGTTCCATTTCTCATCTTACTAACTTGTATTCTTTCTCTCTCTCTCTCTCTCTCTCTCTCTCTCTCTCTCTGTTGATTTACTAAGATTTTATCAATTTTGTTTTACTCTTTCAAGAACCAACTCTTTTTAGTGGTTCTTTGTTTTTTCTTTTTCATTTTCTTAATTTTTGTCCAAAATTTTGTCTATTTTTTTCAAATTTTTGTTTTTTTTCTGTTTTTCTAGAGTTAATAAATAACTTATTCATTTATTTCATTTTAGGTCTCTCTGGGGTTTTTATGTGTAGATACTCTCTACCATAACCTTTTCTCTAAGGACTGATCTCAATATGTGTTGCAGATTTTGTTTGTATATTTTCATTTTTACTCAATTCTAGGATTTTTTTTATTGTTTTCTTCTTGATTTATTCAGTGAACCAATTCTCATTCATTAGTAAGTTATTTAGTCTCCAGGAATATGTGTAGCTTCCTTCTTTTGCTGTTGACATGTAACTTTATTCATGTATTGTCATGCAGCATACAGGATGTTATTTCAGTTTTTTCATATTTCTTAACATTACTTTGTTTCTTAATGTGTGATTCAATTTTGAAGAAAGTCCACATGCTTTTAAGAAATGCATATTCTTTAATAATTGGCTGGTAGATTCTGTGGCTGTGTGAGAGTACTATTTGATTGGTGTCATTTAACTCCAGTGATTTCCTGCATAGATGATCTACCTACTGATGAGAGTAAGGTTTTGAAGTTCCCCACTACCACCGTGTGGTATTTAATCTGTGGTTTTGCATCTAGTAGCACTTGTTTTTTGAAGTTGGATACACCTGCGTTTGATGCAGATGTGCTTAGAATTCTGAAATCTTCCTGATGGCTTGTTCCCTTAATGAATATGAAAAGATGTTTTTCATCTCTCCTGATCAGGTTCCATTTCAAGACTTTGTCTCTTATTAGAATGGTTATCCCTGCTTCTTTCTGAGTTCCTTTAACTTGGATATCTCTTTTTCTATGATTTAACTAAAGGAGTTGTCTGTCTTTATTAGTGAAGTGTGTTTCTTGGAGTTAATACAATGATAGATTCTGTTTTTAAAATTTCATCTGCTACCCTGTATCTTTTGCCTGGAAAATTGTGACAACAATTAGAATTTTTTTTTCTAGTAAGACTAAATTTATTCAATACCCTAGAGTAAAAGTTTTGATTATAAGTATCCAACAGTATAAAAAGTACAAAACAGATCTGTAGGTTTCTAATATATTAATACAAAGTGCATGACTACATACAGTACATCCTACGGCAGAGAGTGGAGGGGAGAAGACTGTGGTTGAGGTCTAGTAATAAATAAATAAATACAGAAGTAGAGATGATCCATCAAAGTATATTCTACCACCAATACTGCAGCCAAAATGTACAAAAAGAAAAATCCCGTGTCAAAGCAACGCGGGAGAATGGTATCGGCTGGACTCTGTACTACACCAAGGGCCGTGGAGAACCAACCTGCTCACTGGGCAGTCTGTGCATGCGGTGGCTTGTACTAGGTAGGTTTTTCCAAAAAGTAAGAGACACACAAAATGTAAAACTATAAAACTATAGGATGCCACAAACTGTGACCCTCCCCATTGTGAAACACTAACAGACTTTCAAAAATCCAGTTTTTAAAATAACCATGAGCGAAAGAATACTAAGGCAGCCACACACC
>JAQHUG010000051.1:4004400-4016808 GCA_028555095.1 Dicrostonyx torquatus | reverse complement strand
TATGTGTATTTATGTCTGGGTCTTCTAGTCCATTGCATTGGTCCACCTTTCTGTTTTTAAGACAATACCATGCAATTTTTATGACTCTATTTCTGTAGTACAGCTTGAAATCAGGAATTAGGGATGGTAATACTTCCAGAACATCTTTAATTGTTAGGATTGTTTGGCTATCCTGGTTTTGTTGTTGTTGTTTTCTATATGTGGTTGAACATTGTTTTTCAAGGTCTGTAAAATATTGTGTTAGAATATTGATGGGATTTGTTGAATCTGTAGATTGCTTTTGGTAAGATTGCCATTTTTATTATGTTGATCCTACCTATCCAAGAGCATGGGTGAACTTTCCATTTTTTCATGTCTTTTTCAATTTCTTCAAAGACTTGAAGTTCTTATCATACAGTATTTTATTTGCTATATGAGATATACCTCAAGGTATTTTATATTATTTGTAACTCTTGTGAATGGTATTGCTTTCCTGATTTCTTTTGCAGTCCGTTTATCATTTGTACATAGAAAAGTTACTGATTTTGTTTAGTTAATCTTGTATATAGCCACATTGATGAAGGTGATCTTTAGCTTAAAAGTTTCCTGCTGGAATTTTTGGTGTCATTTGCATATACAATATTATCATCTGCAAATAATAATACTGAACTTTGATTTCTTCCTTTTCAATTTGTATCCACTTGATCTTCTTTATTTCTATTACTGCTTTAGCTAAAATTTTAAGTACTATAGTAAACAGATATGGAGAGATTGTATAGCCTTGCATTGTTCCTGGTTTTAGTTGAATTACTGTAAGTTTCTTTCCATTTACTTTGATTCTGGCTATAGATTTTCTGTATATTGTTTTTATTTTGTTTAGGTATGTTGTTTGCATCCAGGATATATTTTGATTTTGTCAAAAATTTTTCTCATCTAATGAGCTGATAATTTTTCTTTAAACTTATTTATATGGTGGACTGCATTTAAAGATTTTTCTAAGTTGAACCATCCTTGCATCTCTGGAATGGAGCCAACTTGATAATGGTAGATGATCTTTTTGCTTTGTTCTTAGATTAGATTTGCAAGTATTTGATTGACCATTTTTGCATCAATATTCATGATGCAAAATGATTATATATCATGAAAATTGTTCTATAATTTTCTTTCTTTATTAAATCTTTGTGTAGTTTGTGTATCAGGGTGACTGTGGCCTCATAAAATTAATTTGACAGTTGTTCTTCTGCTTCTATCATGGAATAATTTAAGGAGTGTTAGTACTAGGCCTTCTTTGAAGGTCTTGTAGAATTCTTCTCTAAAACTGACTAGCCCTACAATTTTTATGGTTGGTGGACTTTTAGTGACTGCTTCTATTTCCTTAAGTGGTATGGGAACTCTTTCTGTATATGTGTTGCTNCTGCCTTTCCCAACAGATTTTATTTAAATGGAAAAGGGAAAATGGTGTGTAAAGTCCTTTTGTATATTGTTGCTTTTATTGGTTAATGAATACAAAAGTTGATTTGACCTGTGATAGAGCAGAATAGAACTAGGCAGAGAAAATTAAATTGAATACTGGGAGAAAGAAGGCAGAGTCATGGAGAAGCCATGTAGCCGCCACACTGAGCACAGACACACTGGATCCTTGACAGTAAGCCACAGCCACATAGCAATACACAGATTAATATAGATGGGTTGACCAAAGATATAAGAGCTAGTTAGCAATACGCTTAAGTAATTGGCCAAACAGTGTTGCAAATAATGTAGTCTTTGAGTGATTATTCAGGTCTAAGTGACCAGAAACAAATGAGCAGTTTCCCACAACATTGTGTAGTTGAGTCAAATGTTCTGTAAATATCTACTAGGCCATTTGATTCATAATATCTCTTAGCTCCATTATTCCTCTGTTTAGGTTTTGTCTGGATGATATGTCCATTGGTGAGAGTGGGGTGTCAAAGTCTCTCACTTATGTGTGATTATTGGTGTTTAATTTACGCTTTTACAAATGTGGGTACACTTACAACTGGAACATAGATGTTAGGAATTGAAATATCATCTTGGTGAATTTTTCTTTTGATGAATATGCAATCTCCTTCACCATTTCTTTTTATTAATTTTGGTTTGAAGTCTATTTTGTTAGCTATATGTTCCTGTGTCCATTTTCTTAGAAAATACTTTTCTAATCCTTGGCTCTGAGGCAATATCTACCTTTGGTTTTGAAGTATATTTCTTGCATGTAGGAGAAGTATGGATTCTGTTTTCTGATCTATTCTGCTAGCCTGTGTTTTTATTGGGGAACTGAGTCCATTGATACTGAAAGATATTAATGTCCAAATGATTAATAATTCTTGTTACTTTGCTGATGGTGGTGGTGGTTTGTATGTTTCTTTTCTTTGTGTTTTCCTGGTAAAAAATTATTTATTGCGTATATTTTCATGGGTGTACTTTATCTCCTTGGGTTGGAATTTTCTTTTCACTACCTTCTGTAGCATTGGATTTGTGGATAGATACTGCTTAAATTTGACTTTTTCATAAAATTTTTTCGTCTGTGGTGAATGAAAGTTTTGCTGGGTTAGTCTGGGTTAGTCTCTTTGGTCTCTTAGAGTCTTCAAGACATCTCTCCAAGCCCTTCTGGCTTTTAGAGTCTCAATTGAGAAGGAAAGTGCAATTATAATAGTACTACCTTTACATGTTATGTAGACATATTTCCTTATAGATTTTAATATTCTTGCATTGTTTTGTATATTAGGGTTTTGATTAATATGTGATGGGGAATTTCTTTTTTGATCCAATTTAGTTAATGTTCTGTAAGTTTCTTGTATCTTTATAGGCATGTTCTCCTTTAGGCTAGAAAAATTTTTCACCATGATTTTGCTATATATATTTTTGGGGGTTTTGACCTGGGATTCTTCTTCTGTTCCTATTATTCATAGGTTTGATGTTTTCATATTGTCCCAGATTTCCTGGATGTTTTGTGTTAGGTATTTTTTAGATTTAACATTTTCTTTGACTGTTAATTCTCTTTCTTCTACTGTATGTTTGTGTTGGGAGTTGAGATGGGGGTTGGTAGTAGGATTGGTGCTTGGGAACCCAATCTACTGAGTGGTGCATTTCAGATGGCAAGCAGATCACTCACCTGTTCTCCTGACTTGTGTGACCTGTCAAAATAAATATTTTTAAAGGATGACTTAGCTCCATCAATCATATAAATTTCCAAGTTTGCAGGCATAACTAAAACCAGAAGCAAACAGTCACTGTATAAGAATATAATTTAAAAGTGAAATGCAGCATAAACTTTTATACATAAACTTGCAAAATAAATTGTTAGAAAGAACTTATCTATCAGAAGTATTAAATCTCAGAGAAAGAGTATATTTCTGATTATATTGAAAAACCAATAAATGTACAGCTGTTTATGTGACAACAAATTTCAAAATTGATTCATTTACTTGTGGCTGCTTTTGTTCTATATCCTATATAAAATATGAAATTCAAGTTTAGCAAGTCATTAATCATTACTGATCTTTGAGTCTTTTTGTTTATTTCTATATATAAAATATTAACAAGTACATTTAGATTTCCTCCTGGGATGTTAGAATTGACTAGATATAGTACCTCTTTCTGAAAAATATGTAGCACAATCTTGCAAATGTATGGTGTATCAGGGATACTCATCATCACATAAAAATACAAAGTATATTATAAACTTTTAATTCTTTCATGACAATCTTTCTTCAGATTCTAACCTGTAAATTCATACTGGGCTCAGGGGAAACTGTCTTCCTTTATTCATCTGATCCTTCAGTAATGCACTTAGTAATCATCTTGCATCTGATGACTGTTATGGTCAAGGAATAGGTTTAATGGTAAAAAGAAAAAAAACACTAGCTCTCCCAGGGGGTATAACTCAATGCTATAAATTCATTTCAGCAGATGCTCTGTTTCCAAGAAAGAATGCTGATGAGATGCTCAGAGAAACTGCACTCTGGACAAAGTAAAATTGAATATGAATTGCTGTGTTCTAATATGATTGTGTTAGTGATAACCAGAAGTTTTCAGAAATACTAAATGATGCAAACTCAAAATGGGGCTGAACACTGGGGCCATTTGTCTTCTCTGGCTCTCTGCAGTGTCAGTTTCCATGGCTACAAGAGTAGAGAGGAGACAAAGTCTAAACTGTAAAGAAAACACAGTTAGACAGAAACTTCTGTATGCTATAGGATTCTGAGCAGCAGCTCCCTGGGTCAGTGAGCTGAAAGCCTCTCTGATGGGTGAAGTTGAGACAAGGGTCTGTGATCACAGTGTTTTGAGTGAGTGTCCATGAGAATCTCCTCTGAACATTCTGATCAAAATCTCATAAATGTCCTGACTTGAGGAACAAATTCACAAATCTATTTATCACTTTGAAAAGTCCAATCTGGCCTTCCTCCATCTCAACTATCCTGTTGCCTACAGTTCTCCTTTCCCCTCCCTTCTCCCATTGTCTTCCCCTTTCATCCTCTTACTCCCCCACCCTCATGTCTCCAATTTTGTCAGGTGATCTTGTCTGTTCCCCTTTTTGTAGGTGGATCTGCTTATGTTTTTCCTTAGGGTTACTTAGCTTCTCTAGGATCATGAACTATAGGCTCATTATCCCTTTCTTTACAGCTAGTATCCACTTAAGAGTGAGCAGAGATTAGAACAAAGAAAGAGATATCTTGATTGAGGGCGGTATTATGGGGAATCCCTACACCCTAGAGGCATAAATAGAAGATCTCTGGAACTGGCATATCCAAGTCCAGTGGGAAATCCAGTCTTAGTAAATAGTGATATAGGAAGATACCCAAGGTCAACTTTAGATCTCCACATGCACACAGTGTACAGGTACCCACATATATGTGTGCAATCACAAAAATGCAAAATACATATGCGCACAAACAAGAAAATGTTCATTGGTTGGAATTTATTCTAGGTTCATTGAAGAAGTATAGGCAATCTCTCAGGCCAGACTTAATTACCAGAAGTTCAAATTTGAAATCAAAACAAAGATACAGTATCAAAGCATCACTGAGAAAAAAATATGCAATCGTACCTCATAATACTGATGATGGGTACATCTTCATAATCAGAACATGAAGGCATTCTACCAATGCTTTTTTAAGAGCTAGAAAAAGAATTATGGGAATTCTGAAGCGTTCAAAGTACTATCATCTTCACTGAATAGAAATGTTATTTAGAATAAAAAGTAATTGAGCTACCATGTTTGTTTTTGTTTTTGTTTTGTTTTGTTTTTTGGTTTTTCAAGACAGGGTTTCTCTGTGACTTTGGAGCCTGTGCTGGAACTAGCTCTTGCAGACCAGGCTGGTCTCGAACTCACAAAGATCCGCCTGCCTCTGCCTCCCGAGTGCTGGGATTAAAGGTGTGTGCCACCACTGCCTGATGAGCTACCATGTTTGACACAATTAAAGAAAGGAGATAGGAAAAAAAAGAAAAGAGATAGATATCTTAATGTCTAGAGCCAAGAAGTCAAAATACAATGCAGAAAATGAAATAGGAGAAATTAAGCAAATAGTTATTTGACATGTTAAGTACAAAAACACAATAGAAAAAGTAATCGCTGGGTGGTGGTGGTGCATGCCTTTAATACCAACATTTGGGAGGAAGAGACAGGCATATCTCTGTGAATTCAAGGCCAGCTGGCCTACAGAGCTAGTTCCAAGACAGGCTCCAAAGCTATAAAGAAACCCTGTCCTGAGAAACCAAAGGAAAAAAAAACAATGAAATATGCAAGAGCAGATACAATGTAGGATAGAAAAGATTCTAAAGATCCTGAGATACCCATACTTGGATTTGGGAAGTTCAACAAGTGTCAGTGAGAATATATGACAATAAAAATGTATACATAGAAACATGTAATAAAACTACATAAAATACAGGATTAGGTGCCTTCCCCACAGAGAAAAAGGGTATTTTAAAAGAAAAATCAATATGATAGATTACAGAGTATTTGCTTTCTTAGACCTCACATGTGTATTAAGTGATGATAATAATGAAACTCGTACCTTTGAGATTTCATAGCTTTTCTAATTCATTTTTCCCACTGTCCTATCCATGTTGATATCTAGTCTACATGTATGATGTAAAATCCATTGTTTACTTGTGACTGCTGTAGAATTTACATCCAACCGGAATATGTCAGCTCTGTTTTCCTGATCAAGTTGGACTGTGAACATCTCTACTATATATTGTAGGAGGTATGTACGGTCATAGATAAGCACTAGGGAAACCAAGAATGTTAATAAATAGGGGTTGTCTCTTCAAATAGAGAGGTGTATAATATGTTTGCTGTTCAGAAAGCTGGGAGAAAAAGTGGTTAGTGGCCTGGTGACCTTTGCACTGTGTATATGTCCATGCCACACTGGCACCTCTAAACACTCAGTTAATCTATAGAACTTTTGTTTTTGGAAGGTGCCTCATGTATTATACAAGTTTAGGTGTAGTCATGCCTTAAGCTTTGTTGTACATATGGGTTGAAGTAATTATCACCAGGAAAGATTTCCCGATTGTACTGTACTCAAATATGCATAAAATAAACTACCAGGTATTAGACTCTTGGAAGTTTGAAACAACACTGGCTTCTAAGTCATTTTAAAAAGACTTTTTGTCTCATGTAGTTCAATTCTATGCTGCCCTAGTTGCAATGTGTGTCTCATTATAGCACTCATAATTATATGCTTGTGTTTAAGAATATGGACATTCATGATTAAAATGAATCAGTAACATTTTATAAAAAAGTGAAATATACAATGTGAAAAATGGTATACATTCTAAAATGACCCAAGATACCCATCCTTAAAAGGAGATATTTATATTTATATCTCTTACTTTTCTCAAAACCAGCCCAAAATTTTGAAAGTAATAAAAGGAACAAAAAGTATTTCAAGATATAGACAAGAACATTTAAATAGTTTTTACTAGTACAGAAAATAAACCCAAGGGGTGACAAAAGGTGTTAAATAAGCTTCCCAAGCTTATGCTCTGCAAAGGGAACTGTAAAAAAGTCCACACATTCCACAGAATGGGGAAAAATATCTGCTAATTATATTTGAGATATGGAATTAATACCTGGACCATATTAAGACCTGCAAAAATTAAATGCACACACACACACACACACACACATATATATATATATATATATATATATATATATACAGAGAGGGAAAGAGAGAGGGAGAGAGGGAAGAAGAGAGAGAGAGATACTCTATATAGAGAGAATTTTTTTTCTAAAAGACAGGTGTGGTGGGATACACCTGTAATCCCAGCCCTGTAAAGGTTGGAGCCTGAAGACCATAGACTAGAGGCTGATCTAGGCTATTTATGGAATTCAAAGCCAGCTTAGAATATACAGTGAGCCCCAGTCTGAAAAAAAATACTGGAATCAATCTGAATATTAGTAAGCACTTTGTTGCATCTATTATAGTAACAGTCTGTACAAAGAAGTCCTATTTGAATTGCTGGTTTAATGCTTGGTATCATGACAGGAATTAATTTACAAACTGCTCAGATCTAACATTATCAATCTGTAATCACAGGCTACCAAAGACTAAGACAAGAGAATCACTGTGTTTAAGACCAGACCAGGCTCCAAGGTGAGTCCCAGACCCACAAGTACTATAGAGCAAGACTAGACTACAATGATAAAATAAAATTAAAAAAAAAATAAAATTTAATCACTTTCTCACTGTATTTGGGCTATGTCATTTTAATTCAAAGACTAAATATTTGACATATTTGCTATTTGTGCTTACTTGAGATACTGGGTACTTCAGTTCAGAGATAAGCTACAAAAAGAAGAACCCCAATGAAGCTTGCCCTCCTCTCCACTGTGACCAGAAGTCCCTCCTAACTCAGGACAGTGCTCAATGTAAAATGACTTGGGTACCTGCAAATTCCTTCAGACCATAAATTCTAACTTACTGTTATTTTTTTAAACGTCAGCGCCCACTTTTGTTTCCAGGCTCTCACAAACTTTTAATACGTTTAGAATGAATTATATCATTTGCAATATTTCATCATCCACCAATGATGTTAAAAATCCAAGTTGAAAATTAAATTGCATTCTTTCTGGGATAGCAATATGATGAGGTTAATGAAATTACTATAGTATTCAATTATGCTTTATGTAAAAGGGCTTCAAATAACTGACTGCATGAGTCACATCTATCCCTTTAAGGTTAGAACTGCCATTACTTGGTGGTGTCTTTTCTCATATGGACTGAATGCCTTAATGTTGAATTCTGCGTCCAGAATATGAGAGATTTCCCAAAGCCAGACACAAAAGTTGGACAAGTCTCCTTGGTATTGGCAGCTGACACACATGCTTATCCTTGATCTGAGGGCTGCTTTCCCATCTCTCTGCCTTTTTAGCTTGAGAGTTACTACATTGCTTTATCTCTTTGTGGCCCATTTTTCCCCACCCTTAAGGACAGCAGCCTGCTTTCTTGGAATGAGTCAATGGAGAAGTGTCTATCACCACCCAAGTTATACCCAAACTCATTTGGGATCAGAAAAGTCAAAATCAGTTCACTCTACCTTCTTCTAATCTACTTACAAGAAAGTTAATGAGAGGGGAATGTTTTCTAAGCTTTGGATGGAATGAAACATTTTCCCCTGGCATAATTAATTCATAATCATCATATATGAATGAGATATAATTTCTGATAGATGTGGAGTGAGTTTCTGATAGAGCAAAATAGATTAAGAAATTTTGGGATACTAAGGTATCCCACCCACCCATTGTCAAAATGATAAAACATACCAATAGTTACATGTTTTTTTAATATTACAGTATAATCTAATGTCTTTCCTATATAAACATCTTTAATAGGCTAGAACAAACTTTGATTAGCCTTTTTAAGAGGGGATTCTTCCCTTTTGAAAAGTTAGAAAAATTAATTTGACATATAATCATAATTTGTTCCAGAGTAAAGTTGTCAAGGCCAGCAAGTCTGGATGGCATGAAAAAATTTTCTGGACAGTGATTGGCATGTCGCTGCTCATAATTCTATTTGAGAACTTGCGTTCTGCTACCTACTTTGTGTCTATGGCTCTTTCATAGATAGGTGAGACCTAAAATCATACACAAACAAAATCTGGATAACAGGTAGAGGTCTACTAATGAGAAAATCAAGGCCTTGTGCATGTGGCATGTATATTAGCTACATCTTCTGCCACTAAATACAACTCATACTCATGCAGATGGCATGTTACCCAGAAGATACTAAAAAATATGGAAGTGTGACTAAAAGATTAGCAGAACTAAAAAATCTGAGCCTCACTGTTAGGGACCAAAATACATTATCTATATTTATCTCAGTGGCAGGGTAAATTAAATATTGCTTTCTCATTTTTATGTTAGTTGAATTATTTATTACTTGGCACTCTACTTCTGGCTCCCACTCAAAGTCAAATATAGATATAGTATCAATAGAAATGCAGATTTAATTACATGTTGTTATCTTCAAAATATTAATCCAAAATCTCAACATTTTTGTCTACTCTAAAGCTAGTGTATTGAATGTAGGCTAATTACCAGATGGTTCAGGCAGGACCTACAGTGTGTGTGTGTGTGTGTGTGTGTGTGTGTGTGTGTGTGTTGGTAATTCCTCAAAGTGAAGGGAGTGAGGAAATGAGAAGAGATAAATCAATAGAGAGATAGATAGATAGATAGATAGACATTAAAATTTAACTTAATTAGCAAAGGGGCATAATATAAGGTCATCTAATGAAGCGTGTCTTTCCTGGGAAACAGGCTTTACCTCTGTCATTCTGACAGATAAAAATGTACCATTCACTATTTGCATCTCTTTTCATGTCAGCATTTAAAAAGACTGGGTTTGACTTTTTTGGTTCTTTATGATTTTTCACAGTATGCCAAATAGGAAGTATTTTTCCAGTATTATAGATATTCAGAACAAGTCTAAATAAAATGCATTCAAGTTCTTAAAGCCTTTGTAATAATAAGAAAAAAAAGACTCTTAGAAAAATCCAAAAGAAACAAGAACTGCAACATAAATTGTTAATCTGATGTAGTTTAAATGTCATTTAAATCGTTCATTCTCTTTGTGCAAAATAAATCTTAAAGTAATCAGAACATATACAATAAGAATTTAGGTCACTGTATTATAGCATTTGAACTTGTATTCTGATAATTTTTATATGCTGACAAGCTAGCTATTGTTGTCATCAAAAGTAATAAAGATTAAATACCTCAATGAAACAAGTAAAATGTTCTATTACTAGAGTGATTACATGTAAAGTGTGATATCATGATCACACCAACACTCCCAAGACTGGAAATGAAGTTTACTTTGAATCAGAGGGCAGAGCTAGCTACTAGCTGACCAAACTTAGCCATAGAGGTTTTGGAGAACCTAGGACATATAGGGACATGGGAAGTAGTGGAGAAGGGACTGAGACAAAGGCTGCCGCTTTTAGATTGGCAAAGAGATTGAGAAGAGGTCACTTGTCACTTCTCTTCTGTTTCTCTTATAATAGTTTTTATCACAATATCTGACTCCCGAGTCTTAAATTGATAAAGAATAATTAGATAAATGCTGTATGTGGCATCCAAGGTGGAGCACGGGATCAATTGCTGATGGTTTTGCAGCCACTGGACCTGCCATGGTGGCCGACTCTCCTTCCCTTTCCCCAGTCCCTCTGTGTGAGTCTGGGGCTTTCAGATTCCAGCCTATCTATAGCAGCTTCCACCTGCTACCCATTTCCAGTCCCAAACGCCACAAGTGGTCCCAAATGCAACCAGAATTAGCTGCCCATAACTTGCTAGCTTGGTCATTCAGGTGGGTCCATGCCCTTGCTTCCTACTACATGCCATTCTCCCACATGTCTCCTTGTGACTGCTTTTCACATGCCTGGCTCTTTCTCCTTGTGGGTTCCAGGCTTCCGCTGGACTCCTGATTCGGCCACTGACATGCCAAGTTGATTGCCCTGACAGCCACTCATGATTTAACTGCAGCTGCCACTGCCACACACTCTCAAGCCCCAGCTACACACAAGCAGCTGCAGCTGCCCTCGGGAGGGCCATGCACAGACCACACTCTCTGCTCAAGCATGTTGCACAGCAGCAGTCATCCTCACACTCTGTTGTCATCATTAGCATGCCTGGTAAGACACCTGGGAATTCTTAAAAGGAGAATTAGGATTTTTTCCACCATGTTAAGAATGGAAAATGATATCGCAACAAAGGGAGTTAGGTCTTTGTATGGTTCCACAATGGATGGTTTGAAAATGGAAAAATTAAATGAGGGGATAATCAAATTATCTGGAATTGACACAGTGTTGATTATAATCATTGTCAGTTTGGTAATTCATGTTTTATCTTCAAAAATGTGGTTTGATATCTGAGGTAAATATGAAAATTGACTGAATAAATACAATCCTTAGAAATATATACTAAAAAGAAAACTAAGAAAAATATTCACACAGGGACAGAGGAGTTCAGAGCATAACTTACTGCAACATTGCAATATAAAACTGAAGACGAGTGATCCAAGGTTATTAGAAAGAAAATTAATTTGTTCAGTTACCTCTCAAGAACAATTACCACATGATATATGTCCCCAAGGCTATTCAGAAGTTAACTGGGACACTGTAGAAATGCTAAAGTTGGAGGGATTTGAGGAAGCTGTAGTTTCACATGATATTCATTCACCTTTGGTGAAACAGATATTAAATTCATGGGCAACTCAGAACAGAAATTTTGCACAAAACTGGAAAGATTTAACTACAGCAATATTTTAAGCTGATCCCTCATTACAATGGAAAACATAGTGGATAGAGGAAGTTAGGTCGCAGAACAACTAAGTGGGGATGGAGGAATTGAAATTTCCCAAGATTAGCTCCCTGGTGAAAGCCAATGTGCTTATTTGCAAAAACAGATTGCATTTGATGATCACACCTTATATCTGTACTATATAGCTGCACTGAATGCTTGGGACAGTGTTGAAGAATCAGGGAAGAGGGGTGATTTGTTAAAATTATACAAAGCCCACAGAGGTCATCACAGATTTTTTTTTAAATTAATATTGACTTCAGTTGTAAATAGAATAATATCAGGTCCAGAAGTTAGACAAATATTAATTCAATCTTTGGCTTTTGAAGATACTAATTCAGAGTTCAAAGGGGTAATTAGTCCTTTAAAGGCAAGATCAGCACAAAATATGAATGTTTTAGAAAATATCTGGTATGGGATCTCGCACTTATGATGATACTCAGATAGGGGAAGAGATTTCTGAATATATTTTTAAAAATTGAAGGGTTATATGTCTTAATTATGGTAAACTAGGTTATCTGAAAAGGGGATGTAGGCAAGGCATTTCTAGAAACAATGTTTTTTTTTTCTACAGATAATCCAAACAGAAGTTACCTTGCTGG
>JAQHUG010000051.1:3976076-4001839 GCA_028555095.1 Dicrostonyx torquatus | reverse complement strand
TCTAGCACAAAGTAATGATGAAAATGACCAGTTATTGTTAGGAAATGTTCAAGGCCTCAGAATTTCATAAGAAACACTATGTTAATAGCAAATATGTGAAGAAAGATTTTTCTATCACTTGACAAAAACACCCATGAAATTATAAACCTATGTCCTACTTGTTCCTTATATAATCAAACTTCACTACCCACAATAAGTAGCACAAAGGGTATTCAATGAGACAAAATTTGGCAAACTGATGTGTTTCATTTCACAGAGTTTGGAAAATAAGCATATGTGCACCATACAATAGATATATATTCATAATTTCAATGAGCAACTGATTTAGTTCTGGAAAGGTTGATTCTGTAATTACACATTTATTAGAAGTTATGGACATCATGAGGATGTTGTCGGGATTTCTGCCTGTTTCCCACAATTGTTAAGTCCCAAAGAAATCACACAGAAGTCTACATTATTTGTAAACTGATTGACCCAGTATCTCAGGCTTCATATTAACTCTTACAACTTACATTAGCCCATTATTCTTATCTGTGTTAACCATATGGTGCAGTACCTTATGCAGCAGGGCAGTCATATCTTGCTTCTTCTGTGGTTGGTACATGACTTTGGAATAAGCTTTCCTCTTCCCAGAATTCTCCTGTTCTCTTTGTCCCACCTCTACTTGCTGTCTGGTTATCCCTCCTATACTTCCTGCCTGGCTACTGGTCAATCAGCATTTATTTAAAATATAATTGACAGAATACAGACCATTGTTCCACACCATGAGGATACCTGTACAAATTAATACTGATAATGCTCTAGCATATGTCTCTAGTAAAATGACACAGCTTATTTGCATATTACAATATAAAGTATATTAAACGTATGCCACACAATCCTACAGGACAAACAGTTATATAAAGAATTAATTTACTTTAAAAGAAATGCTTAATAAACAGAAAGTATAATAAAGATCCCCAGAATATATTGCACAATAGTTTTTTAAGTTTATATTTTTAAAATGCTAATGAGATAGGAACAATAGCAAAAAATAGCCAATGGAGAAAAGAAAACTACTGAATTAAGTAAGCCTATATACCATAAAGATGTTTTGACCACAGAACTCAAGCTATGATATGTGCTACATTGGAGAAGGGATTTTGTTTTTGTTTTCACAGAAGAAGAAAAGCTATGGATGCCATCAAAATTAATAAAGATTCGACTTGAACAGGAGAAATCTCTTGATCAGGAGAGACAATATAGTTCATTAAACAGCATGGACATTCAATCTAAACTTATTCTTGAGACTAACAAATGTCTTTCATTTAATCACACATAGCTTCTCAAAAATAAAGTGTCCCAAATATATGGTTGGCACCAGGTTTTGTTTTTGTCTTTCTAGGAGAATAAAAGCATCTAACTAAAGAATCTGAAGACCACTGGACAAGTAAGTCATCTGAAGATAAAGAATGAATCATTCACAGAAAATGTCCCAGGAAAAAGAGTTAATTAGACTAATGGTATAGGACATTTCCTACAAGATGAAATTTCACAAATCTTCCCAAATGTTTGTTTCTGTTGTTTTTGACAGACATATAAGGCAAATGGTTCTTTGTCTTTCCAAGTCAATTGAAAATTAAAGTTGGCTTTGGAGTTGGACTCTCTCCTTCTCTAAACCCAAGCAAGCTTGTTTAAGGAAAATCCAAAATCTCTCATGTCAGAAGAATGACCCAGTATGGGACAGAAGAAAAACAAAAATTAATGGACTATTTAATTGCCACTAATATCATAATACTTTAGTTTTATTTTGACTCTTGAAAGCTTTTCTTAATGTATAATAGTACCTCAAAATCTATAAGATTAATATAAATGTAAACTCTCTATTTAATAATGGCCATATTCAGCATCAACTAGCTCTAGAAGTAGGTTTCATCTACCTTCGAATATGTAATTTTGGGCTTGAGTCTGAACCAGTAACTAGAAATTCAGCTTGTGTGCCTCAGACATACTTAACAAATTGTGGTGCTTTAACTTCTCCGAGATCTACTGCATATGACATCTGAAATGTTTAAGTTTTCTGCAGTGAGCCATGACTATTACTAACAGACACTTTCAAGTCTCCAAACAGATAATGGGTCCCACAGTAATGTTTCTACCTGGGTTGTGGAATGCCACTAAGATGACAAACAGCACTCAGAGATCAGCTTTTGACTACAAAGTACTCAGAAAAATTTCACATTTGTTAGCTAAGATGATCCAGCCCCATAGATAGGACTTTAGATGAGCCTTTCACTTTCCCATTACACAAAGAGTGGACAATGAATAATACATTTAGCTCTCCCAGGACTTGATAATTATCTCAATTTTCTCAGGGTAACTTATAGATGCTGTTACCCACAGAGAGCAGAAAGTAATTTTAAGAACACAATATCAACATTTTCAAAAGGTGTGGTGGGTAGTTTTCTACTGTTTGGTGGCTTACAGATATTTGTCATCATTTGGGGGTATTAATTACAAATTCTTACTAGTCATGGTATGGGTGGAAATTAAGCAAGGGAGGTTGGATTCAAGGATATTGCTCTGAAAAGAAATAGCGGGTAAAGGAATCATAGTATAAAGGGGTAGATTATTGAGTGTACTTTTAAACTAAAAAGAAAAATGCTAATCTTAAATATTTTACACTAGTATGGATTTTTGTATACTGCTACAAATTTAAAGTTTTTGTCATACTGTACATGTGTTTCTACTTTTATTTAAGATAATTTTGTATATTACTACAAATTTATGGTTATTTTTGTTATACTGTATGTAGATTTGTACTCTCATTTAAAGTATTGTACCTATGAAGATCATTTAACAATATAAGGTAAATTTCTAGTCCTTAAAACTTATTATAACTATTTAGGAAAATTAAGAAGTACAGGTTAGTAGTTAGTCATGAAACAATAAAATTTTTGGCCATGTTAGGTATGTTTGTTAAGGTCATACTGAGAAATATTTTAGGTAGATGATCTTCAAACACTTCAGAAATCTACAGAATATGGTATTTAAGATGTTTTAACAGCACAAGGCTTTTCATGACATTGAGATACGTCTGTTCCCGGCAGCACCAATTTACTTCAAAAAAGATGGTGGGCATCAAAAAATATCCATTTGGAGTTTGCTTTCATTGTGGCAAAGTTAACCACGGGACAAGAAACTGCTCTTGCTGACAGTATGCTGTCAAATTTACACAAGCAGGGGAAAAAAAGAAAGTGACTGCCAAACTTTGCCAAGATGTGGTAGGTGAGTCCTTCAAATTTCTGCCTCACAGAAATGTCTGTCAGATAGTCTAGGCCTGTGTAACAAAGTTGGGTGTTTAATATTATATAAGAACATTGGATAACAGTATAGGAGGAGAACTCCTGCTATTTCTATAGTTTTGGAAATTGATTGTTCCATACTCCCTGTTTACTCGGGTAGTTTTATATACTTCTCAAGTCTCTGATGGGGTTGAAGAATAGATAGCTATATTTTAAGAGTTTTTCTCATTACTGGCAGCATCTCTATCATTTCTCTGGTCATTCATGTTTCTATCCAAATATCTGATCCCCAAGTTTTTAATTGATAAGAAAAAATTAGATAAATGATTCACATCTACCTCTGTTTGATCATTTTTCTTACATAGTTACGCAGTGTTTCTCAATGTTACAGAAAAATCAGCCAAAGAAATGTAACATAGATAATGTTCAGGACTCATAAATGGTGATATGCAATCAAATAATTAACATAAATCAAATAATTATCAACCATCAAGCATTGTAAAACATGACAGAAAACAAAGCCTCAACCATGCCCCAAGAATTTCAATCCAGCACAGTTTTATACCAAAAAAATTAAATTAAAATCTAATAACAAACTTTAATTAAAACTTTCATATCTTAGAAATCAATAAATAATGCTCACAAGCCATTGATCGAAGACGAATACTCATAATAGAAATCAGAAAGTATTTGCTATTGTATGAATTTAACACACAATGTACAAAGACTTATGAAAAAGTTAGTGTGGATTTACTTTAGTAACAACTAAGAGTTTCCAAGCCAAAGCATCCCAGTCAGGAAATGATAAATAGAAATAAGCAGTTGAAAGCAAAGGCAAATAAAAGGAAAAATTTTAAGCAATGTAGTTCTAGTAAAGAACAAAACAATAGAAAATATCAGAATACAAACAAAGAGATGGATTGTGTTTGAGGGCTTTGACTTATGAAACTAGGTGCACCAAAAAAAAAAAAAGGTTGGATATTAGGGGAAAATTCTGTAAGTCACAAGAAGCAAACAAGTCAGCTGTACTATCAGATTTATGACTGAGAATGTTTACAGGTTGTAATTCAGAGTTGGAACCTGGGAGGGGATCAGCAAATTACCTGCCAGAAGAATGTGGAGTCAGCATTTGGTGAAAACAGAAGACTGGAATTAACAGGATATAGAACCAAAGACATTTTCTCTAGAATAAGAATCCTTCTATTCCTCTTTTTAAAAGAATGTACACAAACTTGCAAGAACAAACACTTTCCAAGGGATTGCATGATAATACAAGGCTTGTGACCATACAGGAATTGGCAGATACTGGGCACTAACCAAGGTAGAACTTACTCACAGCCACTCTGAAGCTTCTGTTTTACAGAGGTAAGGATGCGAATCCTATAATGAGATAATAGGGTATCAACCTCATCCCAGGACTGACAGATGATAGACTCAGCAGAGATAGACAGTGCAGAAGTCACTGGAATGCCGGTCCATGTTGCAGCATGGAATGTAAATATATATGAATATAATTGAATTTATACATAAAACTCTAGACACAATGGCTTCACTGAATTCTGCCACACACTTCAGGAAGAATTATTTGTAATCTTATATACATTATCAAGAAGAAGCAAAACAAGTGCAAGACCTAGAGATGTAGATAACAAAGGAAAGTATTTTCTGTACACATGAGAACAGCTGCACATATGAAATCACAACAGTTCTGGCAGCATGCACAAGTCATCAGGAAGCTCAAGACAGACTAATTCCTACATGGAGAAGGGAGGTAGATGAGATGTGTCTTCCTAGATGGAGAGCAAGTGGTCACTGAAAGTCACAATGGATGGCAGGGTGGTCAGTCTTCTTTAAGAATGTGGCCTTTTATATGGGGACCATGCTCCAATGGACCATCATATACTCAAGAGTACAAATTGATGTGATGGGCTGTTGTTTTGAAATGAAGACGCAAAGTTGGATGGATGTGGAAGAAGGAGTTGATCTGGGAGGAGTTATGGGAGGAGGGATGAATATGACCAAAATATATTACATGAAATCCTAGAAAATAAAAATATACAAATGAATAAGTAAGTAAAATTAAACTCCAGAAACACCCTCAAGATAATAAAAAACCAGGATCTTGAGACAGCATTGCAGAGGAGCCTGAAAGTAAAGAAATATTACATAATACCCTAAATGGAATTCTGATCACAAAAAGTATATTAGGAAGAAATTGAATTCATCCCAATATAGAATGGCCTCTAGTTAATAATAATCTACCAGTACTGGTTTATTATTGTGTCAGATGTTACTGATAGGGGTAACCACTGTACAGTAAGCAAGAACTTCCTGGCTGTCTTCACAGTAAGTCTGTTAAAATCTCATCACTTCATAGGGTAGAAAGATGTGAGACTATTAATTTGAATATTTATGAGTTTCTACATTCACAACCTCACTATCTTCCAAAGATCTCATTTCTTAATGGCATTATATTGGTCAATGGATAAACTACAGGAACAAGTAATGCCTAAATGAAGTGTATGGCTTCCTTGATTGAATCTTAGAACACACACACAAAAAATTGTTTGTTGATAAACTGAAGAAAAATCTGTATATAGCATGTGATTTTATTCTTAGTGTTGTACAGCCAATTACTTACATGTGGAGATGTGCAAAACCTTTCATGGTTGTGTGAGAAGTTTTCATTTGGGAAAGGGAGACTGGATCTAGAGAGACATCTTAGGACTAGTTGGTGAACTTTACATTTTTGTTATTAATTTTAATGGTGAGCTAACATGACTTTTTTTCCTAGCTTAGAAGCAAACAGCATTTGTGTTCCAGCCTAGCAAGGCTTAGGAAGATGTGATTTGCTTTTACTCATCATTTGCTAACTTATTTATTTTTATTTTATTGGTTTTTCAAGACAGGGTTTTTCTGTGGCTTTGGAGCCTTTCCTGGAACTAGCTCTTGTAGACCAGGCTGGTCTAGAACTCACAAAAATCTGCCTGCCTCTGCCTCCTGAGTGCTGGGATTAAAGGTGTGTGCCACCACCGCCCAGCTTTTTGCTAACTTATATATTTATTATATTCAGGAAGTAGAGAAACAAATTGTAAAATGGCATTATTACAGAGAACTTATTTTATACTTAGTTATGAACAATTACTAAACATTTCATTAAATTGTCTTTGAGTCCTTATAAGATTAATTAGAGAGAGAGAGAAATCACTCTTATCTTGCCTTCAATTCAGTGCTATTTTATTTTGGTATTAATGGAATAACTTTTATTTTGGTTTATTTTGGTCTCCACATTAAGATTGGGATTTAACCACGTGTAGAGACATGCTTCAGTAATCCTAGGGCTTGTGAGATATAGTAGGAAGATCAGGAGCTCAAGTCAAGTTAGTTTTACATAGATTTAAATCTAGTCTTGGAGGGGCCAGGGAGAGAGGAGAGGAGTAGATGATGTGGGGAAGGGACAGACAGGAAGGAAGAGGGAGACAGGAAAGAAGTTCAAATGTTAGATATTTGATCATATGTCCAATAAAACTGGAGCAGTGAGTTCTGCTAATTCAGTATCATCTTTCCTCCCTTGTGTTCAAATATCTCACTCATTGATGGCCATGTGCAGCTTGTACTGTTTGGGGAGACCTTCCTCAGCTTAGTGATTTAGAAAGCATTCCCTCCTTCTCACTTAAATACCACACTATTTCTTGTCTCACTCTTACTCAAGAGAGGACGTGTGCCATAGCAATAAGTAGGTCCTGTGAACGGCGTTGTGGTTTTGTGGACTGTACAGTGGTGTTGGGGATGGATTATTGAATATCCCCCACAGGTTCATCTGAACTACCTGGTGTCCAGATGACAGTGTTCTTTTGGGAGGCTTTAGACCTTAGGAAGTGGGGCCTAGGTGGAGGAAATGGGCCAATGGAGAAAAGCCCCTGGGTATTTCTATCAGATATTTACTTACAGCAAGGAGAAAACTAATGAACCCAGCAGATGTGGTTCTGAGTTTTCTTATTTCTTACATGTCAACAATACATTCTCTTATATCCTTATGCTTGCCTTTTCCTCTTTCCACCTGTCTGCCTCGTCGCTGTTTGATCTACCCTGCTTTACAAGAGGTACATTGTAGAGAGCACTCATTTCAGCTCTCAAAATGGCTCGTTTGAAGCAGTCTGACCAACAACTATTTACATTAGAATAAATATTTCACGTATTCTAAGCTTTTCTCTACCTCTTACGTTTGAGCCAATTGTCTTCAGAATCAACCTTACATATAAATTATATCTCCAAATATAGAATCCTTAGCGAACTGAGAACTGGAATGCAGGTTAGTGTGTGGAATGAGAGCTGAGGGCATGCACAGCATTGTAGGGGAAAGGGGAAAGGAATGATGTAAGAACTTGAGTGGCCTCTCTCCAGGCAGGGGTTAGCTCCCAAAATACATGTACATCCTCAGAGAGTCAACAAAACAAAAACAATGGAAGTAATATATGAAGTTTGAAATGGATCTGCTAAATGGCATTTTGAAAGTGTTGACTAAGTGGTTTATCCATGCTTGTGGTCAACCTGCACACGTCTCACTCTCTACAATATCTGACAAACCCTCCAGCTAATGATAACACAACTGAATGGCTACACGGAGGCAGCAATATAATTATGGAGCCAAAAAGCTCTGAGCAATGACAAGGCTGAGCATACTGCTTGATTACAACAAATTCCCTGTTCATTGCTGATTTTGTCACCTGCTTACTGTCCCTAATCTCTTGACATGTATGATAAACCATTCACAATATACGAAGCAGGGCCTTTGGAGAGAAAACCTAACTTAAATGAGAGGGAACCTACATATATGCAATTTACTTATGAGTCCAACAATAGGTTGACACCTTATTTTCCCACCAACACATAGCTTCAGCCAGCTGTTCTAGTGGTCTTTGCCCTTCAACGCATCACAGTGCAGGGGAGACCATCTTGTATATCATAAGGTGAATGAGCAGCAGTAGAGATGGGTATGGAATATTTTAGAATCCTAAGTGGAATAGGTGGCTTTACAAAACACCAGAGAGAGTTTCAGAAAGTCCTCACAGACGAAGACTGAGGTGTAGTTTCTAATGATGAAAATGATGTCATCTGTACAGGGGAGAAAGCAAATCTGTAGAACAGAAAATTTCCATGAAGGATATTGTTAAGTCAGCAAAATACAGACAAAAATCAGGCACCTTTTTTACAGCCCTGGAAAATAGTATTTTAGCTTCCAGTAAACAGAAACAATGGTCTCAGCAATTATTCACAGGGTGGGGATGCCTGTGAGGAAGTCTGAAATTCAAATGGTTTTATTCTCTGTTTCCTCAAGCAATCTCTCTTGTGTTTTTGGAATAATCTTACCTAAGAGCTTCTTTTGGCAAATCCTGTAATTGACTTTTATCCTTGAAGCAACAAAGAAGCTCAGAAAAAACATGGAATAATGTGTTCACAGAAAGTAGACAATTGTAGGAAAGTTCTCCAATTTCACATGAGTCTGTGAGTGCATGAGTCCTAGCACTTTAGGTCCCCAGTCCCTGTGAAAACAGATGAGGGTGTCCTGGGTATTTCACTCTAACCATTTTATAAGAGAAATTATTTCCAAGCACTGGATTGACATTTCTGGTCTATAGTGTATGGATTTCTAGGCTTTGCTTTTGTTTTGTGTGTGTTTTATTTCAGATCTTATAAGCCAAAGTGAAAATTTGAGCTATGTAATTAATATTTACTTTGGATAACTTACATTAGTATTCTGTTATTTCTTCAAAGAAACTGAAAGTAGAAATTAATGTTTGATATGGAAAAGTTTCTTTTTCTGGAAGAAAAAAATATTGAACACATAAGAACTGACCATCAATTTCCTTTGAGATACTGTGACAACATTTATAAGCTGTGCTTTTTATATAGTGACATTTAATAAAAGTGTCTTTACTAACTTCAAATTTGAAACACTGACTCTATATCTGTGTTGGTTAGATTTTTGTCAACTTGACACAAGCTAAAGAATCATTTAGAGCAGTGATTTTCAACCTTCCTAATGCTGCAACCCATTAATACAGTTCCCCATATCGTGGTGACTCCCAACCACAAAATTATTTTCATTTCTGCTCCAAAAGTGTAATTTTACTAGTGTTATAAATCATAACCTAAATACCTGTGTTTTCTAATGGTTTTAGGCAACTCTTGTGAAATAGTTGTTAACCCTTAAAGAAACTGAAACCCAAAGGTTGAGAACTGCTGATCTAGAAAGAGAGAATCTCAGTAGAGAAAAATGCCACATCTGACTGACACACAGCATTCCTATAGGACATTTTTTTGATTAATAATGGACACAGGAAGACCCAATCTACTGTGGTGAGTCCCATCCCTGGGCAGGTGGTCCTGGTAAAATATAAAAACAGGCTGAGAAGCCATGGTGAGCAAGACGACAGGGAACAATCCTTCGTGGTCATTGGTTCAATCTCTGCATTCAGGTTCCTACCTTGACTTCATGTCCTGACTTCCCTTCATGATGGACTAAAATTGTAAAAATGTTGCTTTTGGTTATGGAATTTTTTATAATGGCGATAGAAACCAAATTAAAACAGAAATTGATAGCAGGTTCATTCGTTGTTGTTGTGACAGAACTGATCATGTTGTTTTGTGTGTCGGGTGAGGACTGTGGAAGGAATTTAGAACTTTGGGCAGGAAAGGTCAGTGAATACTAAGAGCCTAGAAGACAGGGATACTTAAAGAGATTTAGATGATCAGGCCAGCCTATGGGTATTCAAAGGGAAGCAAAGACTCTCCAAGGACCATTGGGATGATAGTTTGAATTATGAATCTGTGGTTCTTGTCATTGGAAGCTGTAGAATTAACAAGCCATGGTTAACAAGAGGTCAATACTTCTAAAATGAAACCCTTGTTTTACTGGGACAATTGATACTGACTATCTGGGGCTGAGAAATTAGTTGTGATTAAGAAGATACCAGAATCATTGAGGTACAATCTTCTGGAAAGAATTTTCTTAAGCTCAGCCCACAGAAGCTGTGATCCAGAGAAGGCCAAGGCTGAATCATTTAGTGGCAGCAAACTTGGTAAAGGAGTCTTCCACATAGTACTAGGTTTGAAGTCACGAATGAGTAATTTTCAGTAATTATCATGATTGATATTTAAGGGATCATTCCTCTGTAAGCTATGTAGCCCCCAAGCCAGGGGTCCTGGGATGTATAAGGAAGCAATATAAGTAAGCTGAGGGAGAGGGGTATC
Source organism: Dicrostonyx torquatus (assembly GCA_028555095.1). Lineage (NCBI taxonomy): Eukaryota > Metazoa > Chordata > Mammalia > Rodentia > Cricetidae > Dicrostonyx > Dicrostonyx torquatus. Next base: position 3,991,301 of record JAQHUG010000051.1, on the reverse strand, counting down.
TAGACATCATTCTTCTGAAGTTTCTGACTCAGGACCTACATTGAATCCCAGGTTTCTGTCTTGATTTCCTAATTGCTTTCCTTCAATTTTAGACTTTAACAATAGACTACAACTTGAATATGAAATAATTATCAAAACAGGTAACAAAAAGTATAGCAAAAGAACACACCCACACACTTCTGGTAGAAATGAATACTAGTACATCCACTATAAAACCTAGTATGGGTTTTCTGGAAAAGAAAAAATAACTAAATGTAGATCTATCATGATCCGTTTCCCAGTATTTACCCAGAAGATTCCACATCAGCATATCCTAGAAGCACTTTGCCCATGTGTATCCCTACATTCTTCACAATAGCTAATCTATGGAACCAACCAAGATGTCCAATAATAGAATAATGGAAATGGAAAAACTTGCATGTAATGAAAACAATGTTTTTCAACCATAAAGAATGGAAATATGCCATTTGCAGGAAAATGGATGCATGCAACTAGAGATAATAGAAGCAAATTGAGTCAGCTTCAGATGAACAAATCCTACATTTCCCACATTTGTGAGACTAAACATTCTAAGTCTATCAAATCAGATATGATGACTACCTGAAAACAGGTGAAAAACTACCTGGGAAACAGAGGAGATGAATGGGAGATGGAGGCTCCCCAGGGAGCTCGTCACCAGAAAGTCTCACCACAGCCTGCATAACTTCTGAGAAACTACAAAAATGGAGTTCCCCTTCAGTTGACCACTACATACTCTAGCACCTCCCAACTGCACAGTGCCACATGCAATTATGGAAGATTCACATAAAGCTGTCTGAAAAGTACAGGACAAAGACAACAGGAAGGGTCCAAAGACCCATTTACTCCCTTTCTATGAAGGAAACTCAAAGTCAAGAAGCTTGATTTGGAGTGTTCCTTGTAAGAACTACAACTGTTTTAATGAAGATGATGGCTGTGGCACTTGGAGGACATTACTCTGCAATAAACTTCTTGGCCCTTTTTAATTTTCTAAGGTAATTGTCAGGTGACAAGTTATGACTTTCCTAAGAATACCCAAGAAATCCCCCTGCTTCAACCAAAGTCAGTTTCCTCTACTTTGATACTACATTCTCTCACAACTGTTCTTAATAATTTCTTGTTTCCTTTCCTTTCTCAAATATAAAAGGGTTTTCTATTTTGTAAATCACTATTTAGTTTGCATTCTGTTAACTTTGCACACAGATGATTTGAAGTTACATTGTTTCTAAGACTCCTTATTGAGAGGATATGAGTTCCAGGAATGAAGGATATGCTCACCAATATCCTACAATGACAGAATGAAGTGCATTAAGATGTTCCACAGTTAATCTTGTTTCAAATAATAGAATTCACAGAATCAGGACAGTGATGCACATGGGACAGTCCTATTGACTATAAAAGCCTCAGTTTGAGTTACAAAATTCAACAAAATACTCAAAGAAGCAGCTTTAAGATTAAGCCATGAAGACTCTAATCCAATATCTCAAATTTAAATGCATTTCCTCTTTAAGCATGAAAAAATATTACTTCCTTTCCATAACTCTTTAAATGTCTATCCTTTGGAATATTACATTGACTAGAGATGGCAAAATATCAAAGTGTGATAATTTGATTGTCCTTGTTTCATTTCCTATTGCTGAAATAAAATTCTCTGACAAAAAAAAACCCCTCAGGGCAAGAAAAGTTTTACTTTAACTCTTCACTGATGTAGGAGGTTCTTCTGTCTATGTGTTGCTTTTATTGGTTGAATAAAGAACTGCCTTGGCCTTTAATAAGGCAGCACTTATATTGGTGGAGTAGACAGAACTGAATGCTGGGAAGAAGGGCAAAGAGAGAGCCACCATGGAGATGCCAGGTCAGACATAGGGAATCTTTCCCAGTAAGCTATGAACTCATGGTGACATACAAATTATTAGAAATGGGTTGAATCAATATGTAAGAGTTAGCCAATAAGAGGTTAGAACTAATAGTTCTAACTAACATATATATATATATATATATATATATAACACTATTATCTAGTCAGTGTTTAAATGAATACAGTGTGATTATTTTGGGTATAAGCTAGCGGGACAGGTGGGATGGAACAAGGGGCCTTGCTTTCTCTCCAACACTGCACTCTGGGGACCAGTCCATCATGAAACAAGGTCTTGAGACTATTTGGAAGGATGAATGATCTAGGGGAAGAGAGTAGTTGTAAGAGTTTTAATGTCTTCAGGGGAAAGGTGATCTCTGAATGGCTGGAAGAATGTGATTGGAAAGAGTGACTGGAAGAGCAAGCAAAGGGGAGCACATCTAAGAGCAGGGTATGAGGCTTTTCTTCTGTGAAATGGAGAGTGGCTTGGATTTTTAACCAAAGATTACAATATTGATATTTTTTCAAACACTTTACAGGTGAAAGACTGAAATAAACCAGAGGTAGAGAGATAGTTCATCTGGTAAAGAGCTATACAAACATGAGAACCCTTGTTTTAAGCCCCAGAACAGGAAACCTGGGTTTAATTACATGTCATTCCTGTTTTATGAAGGAGGAAGTCCACTGGCTGGCCAGCCTAGCCTATTTGGTGAGTTTCAAGACACTGTTCAAAAGCAAAGTGGACAATGTCTGAAGAATGATGCCCCAGCTTCAGATCACATCCCACCTAGAGAGCTGTCTAGTTCTTTCACCTCCTCTTGTTGCTGTGTGTCTGTTGTTGTTGCTCTGTTTATTGTTCTTGCTGTTCTTATTCTTGTTGGTCTTACTGTTCTTGTTCTTCTTTGTGTTCATCTTTTTCTTGTTCTCCTCCTCCTCTCCCAACCCCCAATGGAGTAGGCTTCCTGCATCTGTCCACCCTCTACTATTTGAGCACATAGTCCCTAAGGGAAAAAATGAGTCTGGCTCCTTCATTTACAATTGCAAGAATACATGAAAAGTTTATGCTTTATAATCCTCTGACATTAGGCTATTCAGATAAAATCATGTGATGTAGAACTTCCCACCACTCCCCTGCCATACGCACACAAACACATAACAAACACTAGAGAATTGAGAACTCCTGTTCATCCTGGGAATTGAAAAAGTTTCCTCTGAGGACTTCATTTTTTCTGTATGTAGAGGCTATGTCTCCTGCTCTCACACATTAAGTGGTCCCTCCTGATGAAAAGTCTTTCCCAGCTTAAGTCTCTATCATGTACTGCCAATATGATGTTACACCTCTCCTAATGCTCTCCTCCTTGAAGGCTTTATCATGCTCTGCTGTCCCAGGCCATGGTTACTCTTTTTCTCCTACAAAGCTCATTCTGAAGGACAGTTTCATGTGAGTTCCTTCCCAGAGCCAGCTGATGTCTGAACTGCATCCTGTTATAACATGCAGGATGTTATACATCCTGCCCCCATACAACAACCTAAGCCATCCTCTGCCACCACACAAACACCTAAGTCACCCTCTGCCCTCCCACAAACATGCACACACCCACAGAGAGAGAGAGGGGTGGGGAAGGAGGGAGGGAGGGAGAGAGAGAGAGAAATAAGGAAAAAAAATCAGAGACTGTGCTTTAGTTATTACAAACAAGAAATGAAGCTTGTGTATTTTGGTGGGTTTAGAGGCATTAAGACTTGTTGATTCTTGCCCCATACTTCCTTCTGGCAGCTGTACCTTTTCGCTTACGTCACATCCATGTGTGAGCACTCTGTCATCATTTCCTTCCTTGTTTTCACATATCTTTCCCTGGTCTGGATAGTTCACTTATTTTAAAGAGCTAGTAGAAGAATCTTTGCTTTTTAGGAAATCATCCACAGATTTAGATTTGGTTTTGGTGCTCTGTTAGGTAGGACTGCTTTGTTCCTGTGATTAAATTATAGCCATCATCTACTCACGTGTCTAATATAACCATCTTTGCCTTCCAAGCTCACATGTCATGTCAGCTATGTATAGAATATCAATGGTATATTGTAAATACAAGATGAATTCTGTATTGACTAAATGAATGACAGCTTTCAAATTAAATAAAGAGATCAGATAGCGGACTCTATATCTGGGACATGGCCAGGTATTAATAAATTGATAATATTTTATCAATGACTAAATTTATTCAGCATATATTATTTAGAATTTACAATATAAAGATTATTAAGTGTATATTGGAGAAATGATAATAAGAAACAATTATTGCTAAGCTGAGTGCTAGTGAATGAATAGAGAGATAAATGTCTAATAGTGAACATCTCTACCAGCAGACAAAGAGGCATAAGCTTTGAGAACTCATCCAAAATGATGTAGTATACAAAAATCTCATCTCTGTATCTCTACTTCTGTGATATACACAGAGGAATTTTAGTTAAAATATATTCCATTCCAAAAGGCATACACATAAATAACTTTGACAAAAACCATAAAAATGCATAATTAATTTTGAATTACAGGAAGCAAACACTCCTTAAATCAGCCATGATCTGTATATAATCTGCAGTCCTCTAGTAAAGTTCACAATGTGTCCACTATAATTTCTACCATAGAGCACTGAGGCAGATACACAAAACAGTTGGTCATTGTGGAAAGATACATCAAAGGCCTGAAACTTATTCATAGGCAAGGTAGCTTATAGAAAATATCAGGTTCTTGAGACTCATGGAAACAACAATGGAGAAACCCAGGATGTGCTAAAGTTTCAAGGTGTGATGAATCAAGCAGAGGGACTTGTTTGTCAGTTTTCTTTTTAAAATATGAACCATAGAATTTTATTTTAACTCTCTCTCTCTCACACACATACATATACATATATGAAGATAGCTAGATAGATATGGATGGATGGATGGATGGATGGATGGATGGATGGATGGATGGACAGATGAATAGAAATAAGTGTTCAGTGATCGTGGACATCCTGTTCTCATTAGCACCAGGCTTTGGACAGCACTAAACCCTTTCACTGTCACATCCAGCTTCTGGCAGCTGGGGAAGATAGTGCAATTACTGATTCCTGGAAATGCCATGGCTATCTCTTATGCTGGGGATTCTGAAGCCATTCAGCTGAGGGCGGAAGGAAGAAATCTGCAGGATAAAGAACTGCTTGGGTTAAAAATCATCCTTACAGCCTGCGTGCTGTGAAACCCAGAGGGCTTGCTGCTCCTGTCTGTGGCTAAGATGATAATTAATAGGGAGCCAGAAGGTGATTACAGTGTCTGAGAATTGATTACTGAAGGACTAAAGATTCAGTGCAGTGCATTGGTTCAGAGCCCAGATTTAAGTCAGATGACCGGAGGTTCCAATCACGGAGATTTGCATTTTTATTAACAGACAAGCAATCTTAAAGCCATTATCTCTTTTAGCATTTTCTTTGTAATGGACTTTAATAACGTTACATTTCCTATCAGAACTGACCAATGCTGTTCTTTACACATACCTGTCAAAACATCTATAAAACTAGTCCCATCTAGTCCCATTTCTTTTTTTTTTTGTGGTTTACTAACACAACCCATTCTAGACTGATTTTGTGTAATGCAATGACACAGCTCTTGTTCTTTTGTCTTTCATTTTTCTATTCTTGCAACAATTCTCCCCCACACAAACAAAACAGAAATCAGTCTAGATCTCTCCCATCTGGAAAATGCTTCCTGCAAAATTTCAAAACAGCACATCTTTCTTTCTTAGTTACTGTATAACAAAATTCAATCACTGTGAATCCACCAAACATGAGAAGTCCTACTTTCATATTAAACACCACTAACCTCTCCCTGTACTTTTGTGCTGGCAGAACGAGAAGAGGGTCCACTACCAATTAATTGTTTAGTCTATGGTTGATGCTCTTTCTGAGACCTCTCAGTGTGGTTGTAGATTATTAGCCAATGAAAAGGATGAGCTTATTAGGGTGTTATTTTTGTTATTTTTAAAAACAAATTTCAAGAAGACAGGAGAAGTAATAGAACCACCTGGGCTTAGATTAACTAGGGGAAACAGCATTAGCAGTGATACCTTCCCAGGGATGCATATGTGCCAGGCTCTATGCTTACACTCTGCACCCATTTTACTTACATAAAATGTTCAAAATGATCTGGTGTTTATTTGACTTGCATATTTGAAGAACTAAGTTGTATGAGTCTTACTAAGAGAATATCACATATGGGTTTCTGAGCACTAAATAATGTCATGAATAAAGACATATCACCCAAAGGAAATACTATTCCTAAGAGAGTCCTAAGACTCAGGACGTAGGGTTTACCAAGGTTGTGGTTGTAGAACTGTAACCACTGTAGGGAGAAGAGGCTCTCATTCAGTGAAGCAGCAAGGAATCTGTGTGAGGAAATCAAGGTCTAAGTATCTGGGAGTCCTCGCCATATTCTGTGGTCAGCTTTTCAGTGGTACAGCTAGCTGCCTTAGTCATCCATGCTCCTTTGAGTCATCCATGTTTCTGCATGTACCTCCAACAAACTTACTGGTTCACTAAGCTAAAGATGATGGAAATTGTCTCTCTCTTTTTTATTTTTATGTTTCTGGTCTGTCATCAGCACCCTAACTGAGGTGAAAGGACATCTGTGCACGTCTTTCCAGGAAAAGTCACACAAAGACAAGAATCCAGAATCAGAGATGTATGAACCAGCAGTTTCGACATCAGGATTATCACCATGAGCAGTGAACATTCCAGAGTCAGTTTGGGATCTTACTGGGTTATAAAACAGAGGGGTGGGATTCACATAGAGTCAAAGAAGAAAAAGAAATCTTAATTCTGAATACTGTTAAAGTTCTAAGGTAGCAGAGAGTTTGGATACTTGTTTATGGAGGAAGAATGTTTGTGGGTGGAACTGAAGGCTGAAATTCAGTGAAAACCGTGAAAGACTCACAGATCAATCTACAGTAAATCACAAAAAAGTTACCAACATCATAATAAATACTAATAGTAATTAATAATAGGAAATGTATCCTTGAACTGACATTTAGTCTTCATTCATTTACTATTGTCCATCAAAACACTGCTTCTTCTTACTTTTTCTTTCATTCATTTATTAAAATGTCTCACACTGCCTACCTTCTCCGGTCTCACGTTATTCTATGATCTAATTCCTGAACTGGAAGGGTGATACCTGTCTCTTATATTCTGGGAATTTAACACTGTTACTGCACCTTCCCAAAAGTCTCCCTTCTCTGACAGCATGGGTTTGTCTTTCCTAATCTTTCTACTTATGAGGTCAAATGCTCCTATAACCAGGTCAATGCTGAAGTTTCACAGTTAGTATGTGTGCTTTAGTTTCCCTTTTCTAATTCTGCCTATATTAAAATCATCTCATCTCTGTTTAGTTTGAAGCAGTGACTCTGTAGAAGGCCGCTGTCTTGAAATCTGGTATGTTGTGGCACATGTTGATGCACGTAACCAAGCACCTGTGAATGGCAGAAGTTAACATGTCTATTTGTCATGTCATCTCATAAAACACTATCACCCATTAGGCCTTAAAAATGTCCCCGATTTCTGTTCCCCCTACATGACACTCACAGCTAAAGTAGTGTTAGCTTTAATCCCTAAAGACTGTTTGTCCCTGCTCCCTGATCACATTCAACTCTATCCTTCAACACCAGTTTACCTTTCTCTGGAATCGCTCTAGAGACCTCTCCAATGAAGAAGTGTGCTCAGAACCCTTGTTGTTTTTCCTGGGTTGTTGATGGAGGGCAGGCAGAGGTGAGACAACTAGCTCGCTGGATACTTAACCACTGCTTCTTGCAAGTGAGCTCCCTTCTTTCTTTATGGGGTTTAAAAGATTTTACTTGTAAAGAAAAAAAATGGTTTTTTTTGCTATTAAGTGTGTCTAAATCACTGTTCAACATCTAATCCATTTTCCATGCTACAAGTATTATGCTAATATGCAGATTTAGCCTCATTATTTCTGTGATAAATTACTTTGGTATTAGTTATGGCTTACTCTGGAAACCAGAACCGTAAGAGATAAGAAGTGAGATATCTTTTTTTATACAGTTCAAACCATCATGGAGGTTGGTAGATGTCTATGGAAGGCTGTAGTCTGTGTCTATTAGAAGCACCCAAAGCTTGGTGAGACCACTGTAGGGGGAGTAAGGCAAACACAAGCCTGGAAGAACTGGAAAGTACATTGTTATAGGAGCTCCCTTTTTTGTTCCCCACTGCTCAGCACCAAAATAATCACACAGAAAACATAGTATTTGTAATGCTGCTTGGCCAATAGCTTAAGTGTATTTATGGCTAACTCTTATATCTTAATTTAATACATTTCTATTAATCTGTGTATCACCACATATCTTTAGATTCTCAGCAAAGTTTCAGCATGTCTTTCTGGCTGTGGCTCCATGGCTTCTCCCTGTCTCCACCTTCTTTCTCCTAGCATTCAGTTTAGTTTTCTCCACCAGGCTCTACTCTACCCTATTAGGTCAAGTCAGTTTCTTTATTCATTAACCAATCGTATTCACAGCATACAGAGAGGAATCCTATATCAGTACATTGTCCGTCATCCTTTTCCAGTCTGACACCATAAGTGACCTGCCAAGCATCTGCTGTTTTATTTGCCTGTGCATGGAGGATTTGCATAGATCTGCATACATTCTAGTTTATGACTTGGAGAGTAAGACCCAGATCTGATACAGGATGGAGAAGGTACAAGTCTGTCCTAACCACAGGTGAGCAGGTGAGTCTTTAGTTGATAGTCCTAACTTCCAGGGACTGATTGAAAAGAATCAATGCATGAATTTCTCTTGGGACGTATTCAGATCCCAGATGGCACAGGGAAGCAGAATCTGGAGAAATTGCTCCAGTTTAGCTAGATATCACTACACCAAACCACCTCATCTTTGCATGAACACATATAGCCTCAAGAAAACTATTTACCTCTGAGCAGCCACAGGACATACTAACAATTTGGTCTCAATGTGCTTCCAGATTCAGTTGTTGGGAATCCTCTCAGTCCTTCCCTATATAAAATACATTTCCATTCATTAGTACCCTCCTGCTCTCCATTCCTTACTGTTTACATGCATGCTGGCTCCCTACGAGCAAAAGGTCTTGTCTTTACCATATTCTTATTCCTTATCACACACGATTCTCCGAATGAACCCCAACTGTACAGCCTGACTCCATATGACTCAATTAAGTGTATGAATTACACTGTCTTAAATTTATAGCCAATGTAAATGTCACAGATGCTCATCAGATGATAATATGGACTGTGAGTATGGCCCTCAAGGCCCTCCACAGCATCATTCACTTGTACCTCCAGCCTGCCTCTAACCAGTCCTTTGCCGGTCTGTGGCATGTATATTGTACTTCAGTTGGGCAGTACTAGAAGGTGCCTTTGAGTTCCTCTTTATCTTTCCAAGTCTGTTCTGTTGTTCTGCTGGCCTATGTATATGGCCTTACAGTCGTTGGCCAGTCTTCCCCATTGTGCCATTGTGTGCTGGCATGTCTCTTTGGTGAACCTTTGAAGACTTTTATTGTTGTCTCCAAATTTCCTTTTTCGTCACATTATTACTATTTGCATTTATCTTGTTATCTCTGACTTTGTATTTCTACCATCATTGAATTTCCAAATTTAATCACTGATTTGCACAATTTTTTAAAACCCAGCATTGGATCTTTGGGAACCAAAATGCATTTGTTTATTTAAGTGGCATATTTTCAAAAGAGGATATGTAAAAGCAAAGCAACAGCAACAAATTGAATCAAAGAGCAGAAACTTCCAAGTAAAGTCAACGGCAGTCATTCACCAACTTTATTGGGCAAAACCAGAGAGAACTTCCTCCACGAGCTATGTCGCAGTTCAGGAAGCTGCATTTCAAATGAGAAGCTGAGTGGTTCTGATGCAGGTGGTCTGAATCTACACGTTGAGAAACTGCCAGAGAGAACAATTGCTGGAGGGAACAAGGGTAGGTGGAAGCCAATGTGTAAAACAAACAATTATCTGTAATTTAACACTTAGCTAGTTCTGGCTTCACAGTGTGGAAAACTGGTCCAAGTACAGAAGTAGTTAGCTGCTGACAATAGAAACCTCATGATTGAAAAAATGCACCAAAGAGGGATTATGCTGGACCACGGTTCTGCACAACTTGAGAAAGACACAGAAAATAAGCCGTTTTGTGGAATAAGCTTCTTAAAATTTTCTTAGAAAAAACTTCACTGAATTGACTTTTTTCAGCTTTAGGGACAGAATACAATACCTTGATATAAATTCCAAATATTTGAAGTGGTCAGGACAACCGTCAAATTGAGTAATGACCATTGGACCTAAAGACAGATAAAGCAAAATGTGCTAGTGCACATGTACACACACGTGCGTGCGCGCGCGCACACACACACACACACACACACACTATAATACACAAAAATTTCAAAGAAAATCTTTTCAAAATCATCCAATTCTTTGTCCTGTTCTAATTTGCTCATTGTAGAAATTTCTACATTTTCAAGTCATCCTATTCAGAAAGTTGCCGCCTTACCTAAGCCTTGGTTATTTTCCTAGGTATTTGATGAATCATCTCTTGGCTAAACCCTTGTGGAATTTTGTTTTTCTCAATTGTCTTTTTGCACCTCTATGACTAACATTGTTATCAACTTAACAAAAAAGATTTATCCCACCCACACTTCAAAGCTCTTCCCATTGCTTCTGAGTGACTCTGGAGTGTCATGTGTGTAAGGAAACAGATTCTCTTTCACTATGCTCATATGTCAAGCTGCATGGTATCATGTGGGTACCTTTGTGTTAGCCAAGTCCGCATCATCTCTTGTTAGTCACCACTGCATGTCTCCTTTTCCATCAGATGTTATAACACTATAATCTTCTTCCAACAAACTATTGGCACTACTAACAAAATATGACACTAAATCCCCATGATGTTCCTTTGTAGTCGAAGTATTTTTGTTTGTTTGTTTGTTGGCAAAACTGAGTTATCTGACTGTCTGATTTGGTCCATATCATTGTAGAGTGAACCTGATCAAACTAGACTAAACTGGTATTTTGCAAAATTTTCAATACGCTTGGCTTATAAAACCTTTGATTTCATAGAACTTAGGTATAAATCCAAAGATAGGTAGGCCAAAAAATTAGGATGAACCACACACAGCCACAGCCTCACTGAGGCCTATGCAGTGAAAGTGCAAACTGGTCCACTGTAGATGATCTTGCTGTGGTCCTCTTTCTCTATCTATTGTCACCATCTAATTTCATTTACCATCCCCTAAAGGCCAGCATTGCATTGGTTAAAGCTGCATTCGTTTGCTAAATATATGTGTTGTTCTTATGAGAAACTAGTGTCTCTTCATTTTTTCTTGAGACAGGTTTTCTTTGTAGCTTTGGTGCCTGACCTGGAACTCGCTCTTGTAGACCAGGCTGACCTCAACCTCACAGAGATCTGCCTGCCTCTGCTTCCTAAGTGCTAGGATTAAAGGCATGTGCCACCACTGCCTGGCTAAGAATCTAGTGTCTTAAAGCATCTAGTGTCTTAACCACCTGATATATCAATACATAAATTATGTAAACAGTGGTAGAAATTAAAATGTAATGACTTTTTAACGTGGCAAATATTTTACCTATATTATTTATGCTCTCTAAAAATACTTAATTGATAATAACTAAATAAATATAATAACCAATGTTCATTAGATGTTTGCCACTTAGGTCTTGCCTGACTTTGGCTCTTTTACTCCTCACTAAACTGCAAGCCAGGCAGCTCCTCGAAAGAGCCCATCTCACAGGTTGCCAAGTCACACTGCATCCTTCATACTCATCAAGGCAGCTTGATGTCTACACCCCATTTTTCAGCCAGTAAAACTGAGTCTTGGAAAATTTAGCAGCAAAGACACTGCCTTGTAAGCAGAGCTAGGGGTTGAATGCAGGGCTCAGGATTTAGGCCTGTCTTGTGCCCCACCTCGTTCAAATCACAGCATCTCACTTCCCAACTTGTGTCTCAGGCTCCTCTGAAAAATCAAATAGTCCATGGGTGGGAGCTCATCATTTTCAAATGACTCAAGGTGTCTCTCTACATAAATATAAACACACACTCTTTGAATCCCAGTTTAAACATCTCTATTTGTTGCCAAAAGGTAGCAACATGCTTGTCCTATCTACTTGTCCTATTATAATAAAAATGAAGGAAGATATAAGCATTTCCTGTCGGTACACTTTAATGACAGGGCTTCTTCACACTCTGTCACACTTCTTCCAATAGCCATGTGGGTGTGTAAGCTAGAGTAATGCTTAAAGGCAGATCTACAAAGCACCAACAATTCTTAGTATCACATTTATGGCGTCTTAACTCAGAGTTCTCTTCTAGTGTGAAGGATTTGACCCTAGACTTTGGATTAGACAGTCTGAATAGCAGTTTCACTGGTTAGTAGCTGTGCAGTTTAGGATAACCCAATTTTAAACTAAGCTTTAGATTTTAGTACTTACTGTTCAGTGTGAACAACAAAGTGAAAAACATGTCCAAAGTGGTCACACTCACGAATGAGTAAACAATTAGGCAAACTAAAATACAAATGAAAATTGTTACATGATGAATGAGAATTGCCGTTTTTATTATTTTTATGCCCTAACTCAGCCTTATTATAAGCCTTTCATGCTTCAATGTGTAAAAGAAATATGCTGCTATTAAGCACATCAGGTTATCTATACACTGATGATTTTGTCTATGGAATGTCTATTGGGATGGGTAGGAGACCTGCTACAGATAAATCCTGCTTTTCGTTGATCCTAATATTCATATCTCATCTAATTACCTCATTCCTCTAAAAACTGATTTAAGTTCACCAGTTAAATGAAACTTTACTTTAACATTACCCCAAAGACAACTAACCTTTCGATTGGAATTTCCTTGTTTTTCCACAGATGTAGCATCTGCCACAGGTAGGTAGCACCACAAATAAGCTACCCAGGGCACTCATCATCTCCCCAGAACATTCATAATTTGCTTTACAAAGTTTGTATGTTTAAGGGCAGCAATATCACCTGCTTGAAGTATTATATACGGTCCTGCTATTATTGAGGACCCAGCCAAGTGTTTTGCAGAAAGCAAATTTTCAATAAATGCTTGCTCAAGTAGTAAAGGAATGGATGGATGAATCATTGAGGCATCTCAGAAGTCCACTGCAGTCATTCTCATTTGCATAAGGTCTCATATAAGGCCAAACAGCACCAAGAAAAGGAGGAAATGAGACAGATTAAGTCATGGTTTCGATGAGATGTGCTTCACTTCAGTACATTAAGATCTTGTTGGATTTCCTAAGATGAGCAACCAGCTAAGTGGCTGGCTTTAACTGCCACTCTGAACATATAATCATGTCCTGACAGGATCTTAGAGAAGCCATGTGGTCTTCTCAGGAAAAGTACAATGTCAGTGGAGGAGACCACTTGTTTCCTGACTTCCGGCAGCTTAGACCTAAAAATAACCACACAGGAACTATATTATTTAAAATACTGCTTGGCCCATTAGCTCTAGCTTCTTATTGGCTGACTCTTACATATTAATTTAATTCATTTCTATTAACCTGTGTATTGCCACATGGCTGTGGCTTACAGGCTAAAGTTCCAGCAATGTCTCCGGCGGGGCTACATGGCTTCTCTCCGATTCTGCCTTTTTTTCTCCCAGCATTCAGTTTAGTTTTTTCTGTCTAGCTCTGTTCCCCTATAGCTCTGCTATAGGCCGAAAGCAGTTCCTTTATTAACCAATGATATTCACAGCATACAGAGGGGAATCCCACATTAATACAAAGCATGCCTAATGCTGAACCAAAGAATCATTTTTCCAGGGACCTGGATGTAAAATTGGACGGCAAATGGGTCCGCTTTGTCACAGCATGGATCTGATGTGTGAAGAGCAATCTTTTAATATATGAGGATGAAAGAGCCATTCAAAGGCCCTGAACTCCAGCTTCAGATGAAAGAGTTAATGCTTCCATAACTGAAAATAGTCAATACATACATTAATTCATCACTCAAAATATGGATTATATCAGACAAAATGTAATCACAATAAATCTGTAAGCTTCTTTGGCAGACGCTTCTATTATTGAGTCCATAAAAAATGTAAAAGTATTTTAGTATGTTCACTTTAAATAAAACCATCAAACTGAGCATTTGAGGGAACAACACTTAAATATAGCTTATGATATAATGCATGAAATGGTGATGCATGTTCAAACATTTCAACAAGCATTAAATTAATCTTAAAATGCATTAAAACGATATTTGTTAGAAAAAAGAAACATTTCTCATATCTTCAGTGATAAAAGTCAAAGCAGATTGGTGCCATAGCTCAGGGGCAGAGGGCTTGCCTAGTATGTGTGAGGCCCTAGGATCAGTCCTCTTATGTCATAAAACATTAAATAAAATAAAACTGTCATGGGGACTCTGCATTCTCTTCTTATAAGTATCATATAATGAGCGATAGCTTAATTCAGAGGAAAATTTCCCATTGTGATGGAATAATATGATGTTTATTTGATTTTTCTGCCTAAGGAAAGAACTAGGAGGAAAAAGTAAAAACTGTGTCTACAATAGGACTAAAGTTTTCTGTAAATCTCAAAAATGCCTGGCAAATGGCATATGCCTTAGATAAAATCTATGACTCTTCAGCATCTAACACTCAAGAGAATGTGTTTCAGAGCTTAGCAATATGTAATTCACAAAAAAGTATGCATGAGACTTTTATGAACTTAGAAACGGGTCCCTTTCTGGATAACTGAGGTATTGGAAGGGAGAAGAACAGCAACAGAATACTTGACACTCTCCTTTGTGCAAAACTCTAGAGGAAGTCTCACCTCGGAAAATAAGGTTTAAAAAAAGCACAAAGCATGGAATGGGAGATGTACTCATCCTTCACCTGCCAACCTCATTCTCATGCTAAAGGAGCTAAATGAATTTCAAAGTAAAGTAATCTGAAGTTAACACAACCTTTTCAGCCAGGTGTTATCTGTTCATTTTCATAGGATAAGGTTTGGAAACAAACACATCCTCAGGATACAAGTAACACCAAGTGTGGTGGACTAACAGAATAAGTCATCACAATTGGTACCTGCTGGAATCCACTTACCAACTTCCTTTGCACAAGCCGAGTAGAACACACATAACATGAATAATAGCAGAATAGAATAAAGTCACATTCAACTTTAAGAATTAAACTAACAATCTCCATGGTGAGACTTACTTTCACGACATAAGATGAAGAAACATAACAACAATAGCAGTTTGTATTGGCATAATAACAGACATTTAGATCATTG
>JAQHUG010000051.1:3934546-3960148 GCA_028555095.1 Dicrostonyx torquatus | reverse complement strand
CTCACCTCCATAGCTGTAGACAATTGGGACATGTTGCCTTCCATGAGGGAAAGCCGGTCCCTAAAGGAGTTACTGTTTGATTGCATAGCCAGGAGTTCACCAGTTAGGTCAGAGTTATGTTGTTTCAGGGCTTGAATTTCTGCATCAAGGAGTCTGATAATGTCATACAACTTGAAAAACAAGGCACAAAAGATAACCAAACCAATAAATGTCCAAAGAATGCCAGATGGGAAACAGCCATATATGTCCAAAAGATAATCAGACATCGCATAAGGCCTAGGACCATTTTGGTTGGCAAACAAGAGGTTTTGTGAAAGACATCTTACCACAGCTCAGATGTACAAGGTTTCCGCAAGCTATACCGCTTGTCTGCTATGACCTTGGGCAGTGAACGATGGCAGCAGGGCAGGGAGTGACTCGAGTTCCAAGACCGGGTGCTGGGTGAACGGGCCCGTTTGGTGATTGCCTGGCAGCTGAGGTCCCGCGGCTGAGGTCCCGCGGCAGTGCGGGGCACGAGCAGGGGAAGTGCTGGGATCTGAGGAAGACTGCAGTGTGGCGTGAGGCCGCAGGAGTCTCAAGAACGAACTCAGGACTCAAAACCTGCTCTAAATGTCTAAGAGTTCCAAACACAACAAAGAAACACAACAAACGGGGAACAGAACAAGTGCAGGCAGTGGGGTAGTGGGGCAGGTGTGCGAGTAAAGCTGCTGTGGCAGACGGGACAAGCATGACTGAGCAAAGCCGGATCCGGGTGGGGCAGGCCGCAGAAACCGGCAAAAAAGTAATGGGGCGGTCGGAGTGAAACCCAGCCACTCGGTTCAGCCGGAGTCATGTGTGCAAGCGCCGAAGTGGCTCCAACCCGGAGACACAGACCCACTGGACAGGCCAGAGAAAAACGCGAAGGTCCCTGCCTCAGGCTCCGCAATGGCACCGGTTACGGCTGCGGAGTGGAGGCAGGCTCGGGGGTGAGGCAGGAAATTAAACAAAGCCCCACCCTGGGGAGAAATATAGCCCCACCCGGCTGGGGGGGTCTTAAAATGCCCCAAGTTGCGGGCGCCAAGTGTGGATGTTTATTTAATACACACAGATTAGTAGGGACAAAATACACACAGGTTACTCTACCGGACAGAGCTCCTCCGAAGAAGCAGGCAGGCCAGTGATCCGCATTGAGAGCACTTTCCACATGGGCCTATCTTTTTATACCTCTTGGGACTGGTGGTCCAGCCCTGTTAATTAATTAACAGCTAATTGGGAGGGCAGAATAATTAACTAATGGCGGGGTGTGGCAATAAGCCGAATAGGCCAAGACCATTCACCTTCACCCAGATATTAATCCCTGTAACTATGAAACCTGACTTTTGACAAAGAAGCAAAAAATAAAAAACTGGAAAACAGAAAGCATATTTAACAAATGGTGCTGGCATAATTGAATATCAACACGTAGAAGAATGAAAATAGATCCTTATTTATTCCTATTCATGAAACTCCAGTGCAAATGGATCAAAGACCTCAACATAAAGCCAATCACACTGAACTTTATAGAAGAGAAAGTGGGGAGCATATTTGAACCCATTGGCACAGGAGACCACTTCTTAAATATACCCCCAGTAGAACAGAACCTGAAAGAAACAATTAATAAATAGGACCTCTTGAAACTCAAAAGTTCTGCAAAGAAAAGGACATGGTCAACAAGACAAAACTGCAGCCTACATAATGGGAAAAGATCATCATCAACTACACATCAGACAGATGATTGATCTCCAAAATATACTAAGAACTCAAGAAATTTGGTCATCAAAAAAAACCCAAATAATCCAATAATAAAATGCGGGATAAGCAGAGAACTCTCAACAGAGAATCCTAAATGGCTGAAAGATACTTAAGAAAATACTCAACATCCTTAGTCATCAGAGAAATTCAAATCAAAACAACTCTGAGATTCCTTATTACACTTATAAGAATGGAAAGAATCAAAACCACTGATGACCACTTATGTTGGAGAGGTTGTGGGGTTAAAGGGAACACTCCTTCATTGCTGGTGGGAGTGCAAACTAGTACAGTTGTTTTGGATATCAGTATGGTGATTTCTCAGAAAATTAAGGAACAACCTTCATCAAGACCCAGCAATTCCACTTTTGTGTATATATCCAAAGGATGCTCAACCATACCACAAGGATATGTGCTCAACTATGTTCATAGCAGCGGTGTTTGTCATAGCCAGAACCTGGAAATAACCTAAATGCTCCTCAACTGAAGAATCAATAAGGAAAATGTGGTACATTTACACATGGAGCACTAAACAGCAGAAAAAATAATGACATCTTGAAATTTGCAGGCAAATAAAATGGATCTGGAAAACATCATATTGGATGAGGTAACCCAGATCCAGAAAGACAATTATCATATGTACTCACTCTTCAGTGACTTTTAGACATAAAGCAAAGAAAACCAGCCTACAATTCACAATCCCTTAGAACCTAGTCAGCAATGAGGACCATAGGAGAGATACATAGATCTAATCTACATGAGAAGTAGAAAAAGACAAGAGCTCCTGAGTAAATTGGGAGCATGGGTACCACAGGAGAGGGTGAAGGAGAGGACAGAGGGAGGGGAGCAGAGAAAAACTGTATAGCTCAATAAAATCAATAAAAAATAAGAAAAATATATATATATAATAGAGCAGTATTAATAGAGTGTGTATATATATATATATATGTATGTACACTGCTCTATTATTGCTAATTAGTTCTTTGAAAACATTTACAAAGAAAAATGGTTGCTGGTAATTTCTAAGGGGTCTTTACTCTTTGGGGCAATGAGGGTGCAGTGTTGGGTTCCTAAAATAATAATAGAATTGGAGACCAGTTAACCGAAGGTGCTAGTGACAGAGGTGCCTATTTTGTGAAGCACAATGGGCAGCAACGTCCACAGGACAATGTGAAGGATTTCCCAGGGAAAGCATCCACACTAAAATATATAAACCCTAGGTTTAAAAAAAAATTCCTTGCTGAGGTGAATATATGGATGACTTTATAGTGATGGTGTGAGCATCAAACTAAAGACAGACAATTTTTATATGCTTCTTTGATTCAAACACAGATTGAACTGTATGAATGATATACTTTCTCAAGGTGGTTTTATTTTTGTCAAATACATACAAATAACACATACAGGTAATGTAATATGAAATAAATATTATACGATAGTGTACTTCTCCCAGCAGTTTCCAGGGGTAAGACACTTTTGTAACTTGCCTGTTTTGTTGTGCACATATGAATGATGTGTTTCTACTGTTGACTGTTGACTTACTACTTTGGTTTGACTTCTTGACTTTGTAACACCCCATATAGACTACACATTTCCCCACCCTTAAAATGAACTGCTTCAAAGATTTTGACCTAATGAATAGGATTTAAAATTTTTCATTATAAAACTTTTATTTCTTCTTGCCTGTGTTGCTTCTCTTTCCACTTAGGCTTTAAGTAACATAAGCAAATTTCTTACTTTTTCCTTTTGAATTTCTAACAATTTGTCTTTTATTTTCTTTCCTCACCCCTGCAGTATTTTCTTCCTATCCAACTATATTCTAGGACAGCCATTACAGTTGGTGTAACCTATCAAATTTCAGGAAGATCCATGGGTTTCAGGAAGACTGCTTATTCTCGGTGCCACACGCAGGTGTCCTCCTTGAATGCTCCTTCTAATGCATGCAGGTGCCTTCCTATGACTCTTGAGGTTGCTCTTTTACATCTCAGGTCTTTCAAACTGTGTGAATCTTTCTTAACTTATGTTCACAAATTGCTCAGTTATCACCTCTAGTATTTTCTGAAGATAGAGCATATTGAAAACCAATTATTTCAATAGTTCCTCAGCTGACACACCTCATATCATCTTGACACATGTGTCATATTTACCAAGATACAGGAATATAGAAATTCTAGGCAAAATTATTTTTCTGAGATTTTTGAAGGCATTGCTCTGCTATCATCTAAAATTCACACAGTACCTAAGATGATTTTTTTTTATCTTTAGAAGCTTTAACATTTTTATTGTAACTCTAGAGACGCTAAAATTTCATGAAAACTAAAGTTGGTACAGACATTTTTCCCATTACTATGCTAAACACTTCAAAGACCTTACTAAATAGAAGAATTTTGTTTCTGGATATGGAAAATTATATTTTTAGATGACTTAGATAAGTTCACTTCCATTTTTGTTTTCTCAGGAGCTATGATGGTACTGAATTCATGAATTCTATATTTTACTGCTTCCTGTCACTCACCAGGTTCCCCTTTAGGTGTGTGTTGGGTTGACTTACTTAATCACTTCATTCTACTGCTTTTCTTTATAAGGGGAAGGGCTTTCTAAGAATCTATTTTTTTTAATTATTTGACTGCTTTTTTAAAAAATAGCACAAGTTTTAATTTTAAGGTGATCTTAATTTTAGGTGACTCTCCATATTACATAAATGATAACTACAAAATCTTCCAATTTTATGTCAAAATAACTTTTAATTTACATGTCCAAAAACCTCAAGAAAACTCAGTTCAGATTAATGCCAAAAACACATTAACCAAACTTTTAAAAACCCAAAGCAAAGAGAAAATGCATAAAGCAAGTGATTCACACATTGAGAAATTATCAGTAAACATCACATTAAAAATGACAGAGCAGAAAGTAGTAAATGTCACAGTCAATTTACAAAGAGAAAATTTAGATAAGAAATTTATACCTGGAAGACTTTCAGTTTTTAAAACTGTTGTAATAAGGGTGCGGACTGTGTCCCATCAAGCTCCCAGCACCAGAGAGGAGCGTGGCCATTTGTTTCCAGCACCTGCCTCCTGGCCATGGCAGAACGGCAAGCTTATACCCGAAATGATTACACACAAACTAGATTCATTTAACACACTGACTAGCCCATTAGTTTTAACCTCTTATATATATTAGTCTACCCATATTTATAAATCTGTGTGTCACCACGAGTTGGTGGCTTACCGAGGAAGATTCTAACCTACATCCATCTTGGTCCAGAGGATCATGGCGTTTCATTTCCTTTCTTCTCCAGCCTTCTGTTCTGTCTAATCCACCCACCTAAGGGCTGTGTCCTATCTTTCAGGCCAGGCAGTCCTTTATTCAACCAATGAGAGTAACCCAAAATACAGAAGAACCCTCCTACACCATAAAACTATGAAAATACATACAAAGGATTAAATATAGGAGTAGAGAAGTCATTATTAGCAAGCCCGCATGACATACCCAATGGTGATATACAAAGTTGAGAAAAAGATGATGCCAATTCAATATGCAAATAAAATTCTTTATTTATTCTATTGACATCATTAAGTATTCAAGACTGTAAGAAGTTGGGATTATTATATGCATGTTGGTTTGTGATATGTGAAGTCCTTCTGTCTATGTGTTGCTTTTATTGGTTAATGAATAAAGTTGTTTCAGTAAGTGGCTTAGCAGAATAGGGAAAGGCAGGAATTTCAAGCAGAGAGAGGAGGAGAGATTAGGTGGAGTCAGGGAGATGCCATGTGGCTGATCCTGGAGGAGACAGACACCATAACCTTGCCAGTAGGCCACAACCTTGTCATGTTGCACAGATTAATAGAGATGGGATGATTTAAGATGTAAGAGCTAGCTAGAAATATGCTTAAGCTATTGGCCAAACAGTATTGAAATTAATACAGATTTCTGTGTGATTATTTCGGGAGTCTGGGCAAACACAAAATGAGCAAGCAGTCTCACCCAAAAGGTTTGTATCATATTTATGTGTCACATAGATGGCAACCTGAAAAAGAGAGGAAGCAGAAGTAGGCAGCCAGCTGCCACAGTGAGCTGTGCTAGGCCCATGCTGTTCCCAAACACCGTGGTAACTGAAGACAAACGATGCAGTCTCTGGAGCAAAACCCACAGAAATAAGTTTAAAAACATGCTAGAAGAAGTCAAAAGATGGAAGTGAATGTTTACTGAAAATAAAAGAAGACAGACGAGAAATATATAAAAGTATGATGAAATCATTGGGTTTAAATATAAATGTGGGGAACATTCCAGATACAACAGGACTGACGCAATGAACTCATGTTGGCAGCATGCACAAGACCCACATGGGTTTAAGCAGTTGGGGTCCTAGTATTTAGAAAGGTAGTGGGTTTAGTACCCTACCCTTAATTAAGAAGCTAAGTGCAATTGATGCCCATGGGCAAAGAGAAAAAACGTTTATTCCATGGAGTGACACTGAGTGTATCAGCCATACTCCAATTGGCCAAAAGAAACAAATTAAATGAGTGTGTGTATGTGTACATGTGTGTGTGTCCTTTTTGTTTTAACATATTTTTGTCTTTATGTTTGTTTTGATTTTTGTTTTCCTATGGGATTTTTTGACATTTTCCTTGTGTTTGTGTTTTCTTTTATTGAAAATAGATGTTTTTCATACAATATATTTTATTTGCAGTTTCCCCTCCCCGTACGACTCCCAGTTCTTTCTTATTTCCCATCTCATCCAGATCCACACCCTTTCTTTCTCTCCTCAGAAAACTGACAGGCATCTAAAATAAATAAAAACTAGACAAAATGGAACAGGACAAAACAACCAAGCCAAAAAAAGCCAAAGAAAAAGTACATGAACACATATAGACATACACACAACATATTCCATACACATGGATCTGATAAAAACACCAGACTAGAAGCTGTAAAATATATGCAAAGGATCTGTAAGGATAAAAATAATGTGCCATGACAACATGATGAAAAAAACAATCCCCAAGATGTTATGGAGTTCATTCTGTGTTGCCCATCTATTGCTGTGCCTGAAGCCTACCCTTAAGAGTAGTTTGTTTCCTCTGTGAGACTCTCTTGGAGAAAATTAAGTTTTCATTTGTATAGCTATCAATTGGAGATAGTTTCTGAGTTAGAGAGAGATAGGGCTTTTTGGTTAGGTTTGTTTGTTTGTTTTGTCTGAGAGAGAAAGAACATGAAGTTAGGATTGGACAGGTAGGAAGGCGAGAAGGACCTGGAAAAAATATGGGTGGCTGAAAAATAATTGAAATATATTCTTTTTATTCAGAATTTTTAATATTTTTTTCTCTTTTATAAACTATCCCCCTTCCCAGTGACTCCTCTCCTCCCACCACAACCTTCTGCTCACTGAGAGAAGGAGATACAAAGGTCTATAGTGAAGCACTGGGCTGAGCTACCATATACCAGACCAAACGAGGGAGGAGTTATAACATGAGCAAAGGGGCTCAAGACCATGATGGGGATTCCCACAGAAATAGCCAACCTGAGCTAGTAAGAGCTCGCTAACTCTGGACTGATAGTGGGGGAACCTGCATAGGACCAAACTAGCCCCTGAATTTAGGGAACAATTGTGAGGATTAAAATATAATCTATGAAAGAAAATTAATTTATAAATACACAAATACAAAATAAAGTATAAGCTAGAGGTTGTTATATTGTGCTTATTTAAGCGCCAAAGATTTTTTTTTAAACGAATAGATACATTGTGGGTTCATAAGTACCAAATTGTTGAAGAAATAAAGGATAAACAAATACTTGATAGTATTGCATTAGTCTATGTTGATAGCTAGAAAAACTTCAAAGCAATGAACATTAACTAGATATAGACATTTCATGAGAGAAAAATAAGTGCTTTGCCAAATGCAATCAAAGTTAGGAATATACACATACATAAAAGCATTACCCCCAAATATTAAAGGGAATGTTACATAACAGAAAGAGAAGATTTTTAAAAGGTGCAGGATGATAATGAAATATCTCACAGTTAATAATTTATAGGACATGTGATGAAATTGTGAATTTGAACAGCTTTGACCTGCTTTTGTAGATACAACCCCACAAGGAGTATATGGAGTACATTCAATGGATTATACACTAAACCATAAAGCAAACCTCAGTAAATATAAACATAGGGAG
This sequence comes from Dicrostonyx torquatus, assembly GCA_028555095.1. Classification (NCBI taxonomy): domain Eukaryota; kingdom Metazoa; phylum Chordata; class Mammalia; order Rodentia; family Cricetidae; genus Dicrostonyx; species Dicrostonyx torquatus. The sequence goes on along the minus strand of JAQHUG010000051.1, from coordinate 3,952,207 downwards.
ACTTCATACTCCAATATAAAAAGGAATAATAAACAGATATTGATAATCCATAAATATTCAGAAACTGAACAAAATATTTTTAAATGATCCATTAGTAAAAGAATAGATTGCATGGGAACTGAAATATAGGATAGGAATAAAATAAAAAAACAATTCAAGGATTGCAGTTAAAGGAATAAGGGGCATTCATTAGTTCATACCAAGTTGGAGGGTTTCAAGTCCACACTTTAAGTTTCGTGTTTAGAAACTGATGTATGATTAGCCAGCTAAAGCTAAGCTAAACTGATACCCATAAATATTGTATAAGGATTTCTGCATGACTAATGAATACAAAGTTGGTCCTTAGAAACTGAACAAATGCCAGAAGGCTATATCTTCTTCCTTTCCATAATATGTGAGTAACCAGCATATGTATTTGTCACCTCTTTCTTTCTTCCCTCCCCGTGTGTATGTGTGCATGTGCTCATGAGCATGTCTCTCTCTCTCTCTCTCTCTCTCTCTCTCTCTCTCTCTCTCGTGTGTGTGTGTGTGTGTGTGTGTGCATGTTAGAGCCTAGAAGCTGGCAGTGGGTGTCTTCCTCAATACTCTCCACCTCACTTATCGAGGTAGGCTCTCTCTCTGAATGAGAGCTCACCATTTTGGTTAGTCTGACTACCCAATTTGCTCCAGAGCAAGCAGAATACAAAACATGAAAAGTTCTAGATCGTGAAGAGATGGCATTCTTTATCCCCTTACTTGCTAACACATGGGCATGTACATGCATAAAATCTTGTTAAAACTAATGAATGCAATAACATTGCCAACAGTTTCTTTATTCATTAATGGTAATCACAGCACACAGAAAGGACTCTCACATCATCTTCCTTTTTCTGTTTAAATAAAAGGAAGGTTTTAACTTTAACATAGTAAAATTACATAAAACAAAACAGGTACCAAGAAAGAATTACAGTTACAATATTCATATATACTTTATCTTTTATCATAACTAAGAAAAATTACAACTATCTATCTATTCTTCAACTCCATCAAAGACTCCAGAAGGATATATTACCTAAGTAAACAGGAAGTACATTGTAAACAACTTCCAAAACTCTAGAAATGACAGAGACATCTGGCTGCCTGGACAGTCACCTAAAGTTCTTCTGTACTCTTTGGGCATCCATCTTAAGCCTACTGGCCCATGTATCCAGCAGACTGTCCTATGAAGCAGGAAATTTCAAAGACAGTTCTGCCTATATTGGCAGTTTGCCAGTCACTTTCTTCTGTATCCTGCAGAATGTCTCACAGACTCTTTCATGAAGCAGGAACCCAGAAGGATCATCTCACCTTTAGGCATGCTCAGCAGTCAATTCTCAGTGGGTTCTGCATGTCCAGTGAAGCAGTCCAGACAAGATCAGTTTCTTGCTGTGTTTAATGCTAACAAATGGGCTCTACATCACTTTTATCAACAGGATGATCTATTAACTATCTCTGCATTACAATTGTCCCTTTCCACAGCCTTTGGCACTTTGTCACCATTCACTGTGAATTGGGATCTCAGAACAATGCAGCTGCTGTTCTGAGTAAATTTCTCCCTTTCGTTTTCTCCTCAAATCCTATCACATGACACACCAAGATGTTTAGGAATGTGGAGATATAGTCTAACACTGAGCACAAGAAGCAAAAGGTCAATTTACTTGATCCTCCAGTTGGCAAAGCCCATAAGTTTCCAAGTCAGTGATATTGCATGAGTTGATCCGATGGGGAAGAAATTTTAAATCATATCACAGATATAGCTTTTCTAAGTGTATAATTGTCCATGCCATCTATATTTCCTTTGGGTCTTTTTTTAATAACAATAATATTTGTGGTGTTGTTGCAATTCTTATATCACTGTTACATGTAAAATTCTATCTATTTGGAACTTTCTTAAAAGGGTCCTTAAATTCTACCTATGACAAACTGCGATGGTGAGGGCAGTATACCCGCTCATTAGTGCTGAGAGGTTGTGTGACATACTTTATGGAAGGTCTCACCATAGTTCTTGTACAATTTGAGATCAAGTAAGTTAAGTCTATCTCAGACATTCATTGATAATATTTAAACCCAGAAATCTGAAGGCTCTTGTCCTGGACTCAGTCTGTGACTCAGCTGTGTCTTGACTGCCTTTGCCACATGCTGTGTTCCTTACCATATCTGGAATGAGTTGTTCAAATACTTTGATGATATTATTACCACTGTAAAGGCTTTTTTTCTGTTATTCTGACCTCAACTCTCATGAACTTTATCTTAGCATTCTTATGGAGACTTAGCAAACACTAACATATTTCCAAGTTAATATTAGTTTTATTTTTTAATTTTCTTTACCTTAAAAGTGTTATGACTATTTCTTTACAAAGTCTATTATAATTTATAGATATATTAAAGAATCAAAGTGCACACATAAGGCAATGATCCCAAAAATCTCAAGCCAACCCAAAACAACTGTGGGCAACTGAAGAATGCTGGAAATGGTAGAAAAATCGTCATCAGAGAAGAACATACCAACTTGTTGAAGGATGGGCCACTTGTTGGTTCCCGGTTGCTCAGCCCCAAAATAATCACATAGAAACTGTATTAATTAAATCACTTCGTGGCCGATTAGTTTTAGATTCTTATTGGATAGCTCTTACATATTAATTTTATCCATTTCTATTAATCTGTGTATTGCCACGTGGCTGTGGTTTACCAGCTAAAGTTCCCAGCATCTGTCTCCGGTGGCTCCATGGCTTCTCTCTGACCTTGCCTCCTTTCTCCCAGCATTTACTTTAGTTTTCCCTGCCTAACTAAGTTTAGCAATGCTAAAGGTTCAAAGCAGTTTCTTTATCATTAATGGTAATCACAACACACAAAGGAGACTCCCACATCATCAACTAGTTATCCAGTATATCATTGATGCTGAGAGAGACATGGGCCATGTAGACTGTACTTATCAAGTTTCACAGAGGAACAAAACTTACCAGGAACTGGGATAAAATAATTGTGGGATTTTATGGATGACAATCTAGTTTCATGTAACTATGTTCTGAGAATATGAATGAGACTGAACTAAAATTAATGGACTATTTTTTTCCCAGAAAATTTAAAGAGATTTTACAAGACAGACTGTATCATGGTTATTGATATTTTCTCCCAGGCTTGCAGAGAAAGAAAGGAGGAATGGAAGTAAGTGTGCAATTTGATAAAGAAATAACTAAATAACTGAGATTAAGCTTGAAGACAACAGAGGTATGGAAAGTATATCTATAATTGCTGAAGACCTTAGTTTCTTTAAAGAAAACCTCTCACTCTGCACTGAGACAATAGGTGCAGTGTCCTAAGCAAGACTTCACCCTTCCCTGTAAGGGCTTCAACTTGTAAAACTACAAAAATACTTCAAAGAGCCTAAAGTGAAAATATTAATGCAAGATTCAAGATTTTCCCATTCAAAAACAACAACCTAAGGAAGTATATCCAAGAGTCAGTCTCAAAGACCCAGAAAGGTCACTGCAATTTTGATCTAAAGAGGCAAGGCAACATTTCCAGCCACAGAAATTGAGAGCATGCATCAGTCAGAGTTCTCTGGAGGAACAGAAACAATAGGATGAGAATATATGTGTGTGTATGTGTATATATACATGTGTATATGTGTCAATATATGTATATATGCATATATCTGTGTGTGATATATGTATATATTCAAATATGTATACATGTATATATTTGTGTGTGAATGTTTGTATATGTGCATGTGTATGAGATGTACATATTAAACAAAGTTATCAAAACTTTGTGAAATGTAAAAAGAGTTGTCTCAACCTGAGAAGCTGAGAATATGATAGTTTCTTGGTCCTTGAGATGAAAAACTTCAATATGCCCAATATGGTGCCAAAAATCTGGAAGGGTCTGAGAGCCTCTGGTCCTTTGTTAACAAAGGTAATCTAGAAATACTGGTTCTGATATCAGTGAAGGTCTCTGTAGCAGAAATAATGGAGTAAGTCTACCCAGGGATAAGTGGAAAGGTCCAAGAGCAAAAGGCAAATGAATAGTCTTTTTACCATATTTTTAATCTAGGTAGCTACCAGAAAGAGCCAATACTCGGGGTGGATAATCCCACATCAACTGAGGCAATCAAGTAAATTATATGGCATTATAATATATGCCAAGCTGACATTAAAAACAACCATCACACAGCATCATTCACAAGGCACTGGTTTTGCAAGCATGAGTGACTCAAGCAACCTTGCAGCAAAGTTCCAGAAGGCTTTTGTGATACCAGGAATTATGCATAAGGAACAGTTATCTAAAAAATGGACTTGAGAAGCCAGTGAATAAAGACATGAGGGTGGATCCTAAGCTGTGTAAGAATCCTCAGTCTGTTGGAGATGCTAAGACTTTTAGAAATCCACTAATGAAACCTACCGACACAGGATGCAGCTATCCCAGGAGAGAGGCTATGTGTGGCTCATGCATCAAAAATGGAAGTTTAGGAATGCTAAAGGCCATTGGATTCCATATCGTTTTTTTCTCAGACCCTAGCCTAGATGCTGCATATGAAGATGGACGGTTTGGTGTTTGCAGGACTGGGCTTGTTCTTGTTTTGGTCTGTTTCTCATTTGTTATGTCCACATTTATTCCTTGTAGAATAAGAAGCATGTTGTTTGTAATTTTGTATTTACAGGGGCTCACAGAAGTTCATTTTGAATCTTAAAATATACTTGGGACTTTGTACTTTTGGAAAGTATTGGGTGTGTTAATGACTATGAGGACTTTTAAGAATGGATGAAATATTTTTTGTATTATTAAATGTAAATAAGCCTTTAGGGGACAATGACAGAATGTTCTGATCTAAAATCACAAGCTTGGGTATCTACTTGACAAGATTTGAATTGTGATTCAATTTATCTTTATTATCAACTTGTCTAGATTCAGAGTCACTATGGAAATACACTTCCTGGTTTTTCTACAAAGGAGGTACTAAAGAGGAAAAAGTGTGCCCTGAACGTTGATTTGGAGAGGTCTGAAACCAAATAAAAATTGAGAAGAGCCAGTTTAGCACCAGCATTCATTTCTTTCTCCTTTCTATTTATAAATACAATATGATCAGAATGTAGATATAATGCGTAAAATATATAGATATGGTCCAGCCACAATAAAACATCCTTTTTTAAAATTGCATCTTGCTTGTTATTTTGTAACAGCAGAAGTGTAACAATGTGAACCGTACACAAGACCCTAAGCACACCACCAGAAAGGGTAGAATTGTACTTTCCACAAAATGGCAGGATACAAAATCAATATGCAATAATCAATCGCATGCCAATAATGAAGATACTTAGAAAAAATTCATCAAGACAATCATATTCAAAATACCACTGACAAAATAAAACACTCCAGTGATGGAAATGAAAGTTTAAAACCCTGAAGAAAGAAATTGAGAAAGACACCAAGTGATGGTAAGACCTTCTACACTAACAATGGGTAGAATTAATACACTAAAATGCTGTATTACACAAAGTAATCTATAAATTTGTGTCAAATTTAATCTGAATTCCAATGTTATTCACTATAAAATATAAAAAATTTCTAAAATTTATATGAAAACACAAAAGACCCTAAATATGCCAAGAACTTTTGAGCATAGAGAACATGATCACTTATTTCTGATTATACTACTAAGTTATAAAGAACAAAAAGAGCATGATATTGCAGTATTACCAGAGAGAGAGAGAGAGAGAAACAGAGAGACAGAGAGACAGAGAGACAGAGAAAGACAGAGACAGAGAGTCAATGGGCAGAATATGATCCAGTACTTAGTGAACATGACATGCCTTGAATTACTTGATATTTTTATTCATCTTTTTAATTTTTGAGACTCCCATACATGAGTGCTGTAATGACATCATTTTCATTGCCCCTCTCTCTTGCAACAAATTCCTCCTATGCTACCCTCAGCTCATTCTAAAACCCTTAACCTTTTATCTTTGTTTATATATACATTTATTTATTTTATATATAAATATAAATTCATATATATGTATATATAAATTACGCCTACATCATTTGTGTGTATGTATGCTTATGGTTAATAATCTATTATTGGATAATATATCATGGAGATCATACCTGGGAAAGACTTATATTCCTTCTCTATGCAGCCATTACTTGCCTGTAGCTCTTCATCCAGGGGTGAGGGTTTATGAGATTTCCTCCACCCATTTTGGCATGTCAACTAACTGTTGGAATTATTGTACAGGTCTGGTTTAGGTGACCTTTTGAAATTTCTCTTGTGTAGCTTTCCTAATATATATAGAAAGAAATAAAGAAAATATACATTGTGAAAACAAGTGTTTCTTTAACCAATGGTGCTGAAGAAACTGATTACACATGTGTAGGGGAATGAAGCTGGAGTCCTGTCTCTTGCTCTCTACACAGTTCATTCAAAATGGGGCAAACTACTAATAAAAGATCAGAAACTGGATCTAGGCATGCAGGTAAGAGACTTCTGAATAGAACATGATAACTCAGGAAGTAATACCATGAACTGGCCAAAGAATTGCATGAGATTAAAAGCTTTCACACAGCACTAGGATGTCTACAAAGACTCAGCTTTGGTGTTGGAAACAATTTTCCTATCTATAGATTTGATAGAAGATTAACATATATACTATATATAAACTAAATGACTCAAATATTAAATGAACTTAATGAAGTGAACTGACAGCTCTCAAATGTTGAAGTAAAAACAACCAATAAATATGTGAAAAATACAGTCAGCATCATTGGCCAGCAGAGAAATGTACATTAAAATTGCACTGAAACTCTATCTCATGTTAGTAAGAATGACAATCATCAAGTAAGTGTACTGTGAAATATGACAAGCATCCTAGGAAATTGGAACCCTCATACTTTGGCTGCTTCAAGACTGTGAAGTGGTCCAGCTACTGAAGAAGCCATTCTAGAAGTTCCACAAAAACATAAGCATTCTAGAAGTTCCACAAAAACATAAGCATGAAACTGTTATATGGTTCAGCTTCTTGAACTGTGTGGATGCATATGCTTGAGGGAAGTTAGTATAGGTTGGTATACCATAAATGCTATTGCATATCAGCATTTATTGTAGAACTACTCACAATGTCAGATAATTGAATCATCCTAAACATCTATCAACCAATAAGTAAAGAAAAATATAATGTATACACAATGGAGTTTAACAACAAAGTTTAAATTATGCCATCTTTTGAAATGGGTCTAATTATAACTCATAATTTTAAAATAAACCAAATTAAAGAAAAACAAATATTGCAGTTTTCTCATTTAGAGGATCCTAGGTTTTTCATAAATATAAAAAAGCATGCATATATTATGACTATATGTATGTATAATATGATATGACAGCAGAGGGAGTCTGAGTAAAGGAAGGGGTTCAAATAAAAAAAAAGATAAAACTATATCTGCTCTAGGATTGCATGATATTGTGTATAAAAAACACCTAGGAACCCAAACTTCAAAAATCAAACCTGTTAGAACTAATAACTTTAACAGGTTTCAGACTATACAATCTGATATGCAAGTGAAAATTAACATCTGTGTACTAGCGATACATAATATAAAAGATTAAACATCACCTCAGAATCATTAATGTCTAACAAAAGTAACAAAAACTCAGGAAATTTTTCTCAAAACAGGTATCTGTCCGATGATTACAGTTAAAACTAGGCAACATGATAGAAAGCAACACAGTGATTCTCCATGGTACAGCATCATCCTATGTCCACAAATGTGAAGAGGGCAGTTATCCCCCAAATTATCTGTTGATTGAGGCTACCTCTATCCTAAGCTTAGCTAGATGGATCATAAGTTTCATGTGGAAATATAAGTTTCTTCAAGACAGTGTTAAAAGAGAAGCTAAAATGAGATGTTTCTGTTCCCACATTTAAAAGCTTACTGCATACCCTAAGTCCTCGAGATTATCCTTCACTAGCAAGAGGACACATGTAACAAAGATGATTGGAGCACAACAAAATGAATGAAAAGAAACCTGCATGTTCATATTTTATTGATTTTTGACTAACAAGATGGTTTGATAAGGAAAGAAAAATATTTTTAAATGATGCCAGGTCAACTGCATATCTAAATAAGTAAAAGAAAAAAAAAGGTGGAATTCCTACCTCAAACTGCATGCAGCTGCTAGCTCAAATGAAACTATACACAAGCATAAGGGAGAAAATGTATTATATCATTTCTGGAACCAAATACAAATGTTTGTTTTGCTTAGGCAATGGATTATTGTAAGTGACAACTGAATATAAAATATAACAGATTAATTATTGGGATTTCACAAGCACTAAAACTTTTGTAATTTAATTTGTATGAGAAGGAAATATTTGTAAATTATATATTTGATGTAGAACTCATAACCAGAATGACTTGAACTCATATTATGAAGATACATAATAATAATAATAATAATAATAATAATAATGATAATAATAATAACAACAATAATTTCCCAGTTTTTCAACTTGGCAGAATATTTACTGCATCTCTCTTTATGTGCAAATGCCCCATAGATGTGTGCAAAGTTTTAATGCACTGTTAGAAATTCAGGAATGATGTATTGGGCCACAGTGAGAGAAATACCCTCAATAGTTACCTGTTTTCACCTTTTCTATTTTTACATGGGTGTACACACATAGAGGCCAACTTTAGTTGTCTTCCTCTCTTACTCTTCACTTTACTTATTGTTTTGAGACAGGGTCTCTCACTGAGTCTGGAGATCACCAACTCTACTTCCCTGGCTATCCGACAAGCCCCGGTTATATTCCTGTCTTGCTTCCCTAACCATGAGATTATAGGCACATGCCACTGTGCTCAGCATTTTCATCTTCATATTCTATTCCTCTTCTTCGTCCAGACTGTCTGGTCACACTGCCAGACATACTAATGGGGGATTCAGAAATATGAACCTACAGAGGCACCATTTTCACTGCCTGTGAATGTAATTGCACTCATTCTGTGGGTTGTCTAAGATAAAAAGTTGAAACAATGAGGAAAAGGCCATGTGTAACAATATTAAACTGCCTATAAGTATATTTGGGAGCTAATTTGCCAATTCTAACAATCCAACATGAATAGAGTTGGAAGCATATGAGGAAATGAAAAGGTTATTGGTTCCCTGTGTCTAGGTTATAATCCTCTACTGATGTTTTCAATATAGAGCTATTGATTAGATTCTAACTATATCCAGAAAAATGTCTATCTTCATATAGCTTCAAATAGCTATACATGAACTAACCATTTCATAAGTTTACTTCTGCAGATGGTCAAGCTCACTGCATTCTACTGCAATCTACTACTTCACAACAGAAGAAAAAAATCTTCTGCCTTAAAATTCATCAAATCAATTGATCCTTTTAAGAGAGTGTCTCCTGGATGAAATGTCCAGAGTGATCTCAGTGCCCTGCAGTACTGATGACACAGCCATAAGGAGTCAGTGAGCTTCATCCGTTGGAGTTGCTGAGAAGTAATTTTCTCTTTGGCAAGCCAATCATACATCAGGGAATTCCACCTGTAAAATTTGGTCCATTTTGTCTAATTAGATTTCTAGTGATATATGGCATAAATTCCCTGAAGATAAAACTATAAAATGCTTTATGTGATCCGATGAGTGATAAACATTTGGGACTTGACTGTTGTCAGAATTCTAGATGTCAGTTCTGTCCATTTTAACCTGGTGGCCTGAAGTCACTCATTGAGTCTGTTATGTATCATTGTCTCAATATCTGTGCAGAGTGGGTAATAGACTCTAGTTTAAACAAAATAATGAAAATTATCTAGCATCTATAAGTTGACATCTGTTGCAGCTCCCAGTAGAGAGTCGTATACAGGAGGGGGCAAATTAGATATTAGTCACATAAATAGTTCTTTAACACTTGCTTCTTCAGTGTGTGTCATGAGATATTCAACATATGTAAATTAGCTTTTAATTAAAATATATATTAGATTGTAATTGGATCAGTTTTGAAAGACTAAGATCAACGTGTTAATAAAAGTAGCTCACATAAGCATACATAGAATGGATGAAGATTTGACAGTTTCTAATGTGTTTCAGACTAAGTGCACCCAGTGCTAGCTATCTCAATTCTCTATCCATTTCCTACACTGTAGAATGGCTTGACTAGGTGATAAAAAGCACGCGCATTAAAATCAGACGCTCTGAAACAGTCCAGGCACTTCCCTTCCTACATCTTTAACCTCTGGCAATTTTCACAGTTGTCTGTAGAGGCTGAGTATTAGCAGAGCTATCGCTTCGGGTTTTAATAAGGACTACGTACACTAATTCACATCAAGCTTGGCCCACTGTAAGCACATAATTGCTGCCTTTTTATGGCATGACTTACCCATTTGTTTGACTTAACTCTGAAAACAGAGCAGGGAAGAGACAGGCATGATTTTAACTTACTAAAAGGCATTTCAGTTTGACTTCCATAAAATTTTACCTTTAATAGATATGTTTGGTTAAGATTTTAAACATGGTTCTAGCTGGGGAAAGTGCTCCATTTTTTCGTAAATAATTACAATTCTACAATTTTCTCCTATGGGGGTGAAAAACCTGAAAGATTTCCTTAACCCTTATGAAAATTCTCGTTTTTAAAATCAGAAACACGATGAGGAGGGAGCACAGATCTTGAACAGGTTGAGGGGCACGTATGTAAAGAACAGATTCACTGACAATGGGAATGGAACACTGTGATAGACCACAGGAGTGTCATCGTCCACCTTTTGACCTTTAATGGAAAAACTGAAGGAAAGTAGCTCCTGAAAGAAAGCAAGAGACCAATTCGCTTACCATGCAGCTTAGAGTAAGAAGGCTTCTCAGAAGCCTTATGCATTAGGAATCACCCCCGTCACTCCAAGATGTTCTTAGCAAAGTAAAATGCCAGAAATAGATTGATGGGACCCTGACAAGCACCAGATCTGGAGGAGGAGGTAGAAAGTTTTCAGGTAACACAGCACAGTGGATCCTCCTGAAGGCATGTTTTATAAACCTAGAGCTGAGGCCTGCCTGCCTTCAGAAATCCCAACTATACTGTAACATACCAACCTGTAGAACACAGTTGTAAAATGTCCCATTCACTTTATTGTCTTCTTAGTACAAACAGTCCCCCTGCTTTCTGGAATAATCCATGGGGGACATTCGAAAGCAAATCTTAAGAACAGTAGTCTCTACCAAGGAAGTCACTGAGAATTGCATAATAGCCAAGTCTAGGAAAAGACCCTGATGAAAGCTGAAAGGCAGGGGATCTGTATTCATGCCACCATTGGCCATGCCAGTTTGACAGCTCACACAATCACACATCAGTTTTTTTTCTGTCCTGTTCCTACCAGCAAGTCAAACTGATCTTTTTATTTACTATATTCTGCCATAATTGTTATTAATCCTTTATAGCTTTCAAAAATTTTACCAAAAAGACTCAAATGGATGAGAATAGAAGAGTATAATGGGTTCTTACTTGTGAAAATTAAGAGATAATTTGTTCCTGTACCCAAATTAGATTCAATATTGTGAATTCATAAAATAGTAAGGCATCTTGATCAATATATTATACAAAGTCATACAAGAATCAATGAATATTCAACTGATAAAATATAAGCAAATTACATCAAGATAGAAATTAAATTAACCAAGATCGATTAAGATAAGTGTCGTATTGAGATTGATAACCCCTATGACCATGTAAGGACAACTCAGTTTTGGAGGTCAGGGGAGATCCCAATGTTTTCATAGATCTTGGATGAGATGAAAGAAAAATGACACAGATGAAAACATATACACACAGGAAGAATTCTAGATTTTGAGGTGATATTGTTTAGAGGAAATGAGATGAAATGTGGTCCATTAAAGGGTGAGTGGCTACTTATGTATGAAGATAAGTTATAAAGATCTGGACAGATAATAACACTGGCAGCAAAGTATTTCACAGGGACGGTGTGCTGATTGTGTTTTAAGTTGATGTTTTCAAGCTATGGAGTCATTTATCAAGTTATAAGATCACATGATGTGACAAGTACTTCCTATTGGAGAGATGCTGGGACATGTCACAGTTATGAGGTGGAAGAGTGAGTGGTCATAGCCCTTGCTAGACACTGATCCATACTGGGCATGATTAAAAGCAAGTTGCCAAACCTACCCAAACCTTGTTTACCTCAGTCTAATCAGAATCATGCTTGAAGGGTTGCCTAAAGTCAATAGGTAATGAATATGAGATGTCTTTTACGATATTCAGGTTAGGTCTACAAAAAATGATACATAATAATGGTAAGCATTCATGCTAAACTTTCTTATTTTATTCGACTGTGTTTTAATGACTATTATTGCCATGCTTGTGAGGACCTAGGCTTCTGGAGGGCAGAAAATGTCTACTTTATTTATGGCTATATCTTTAATGACTAGAAAATTGAGTCATTGCCAAGAGTGTTACCATTTAACCAGTCAACATTTGTTCAATCATGAGTAGGTGATGGTCATACCTATTATATTATTATCAGTGCTCATCACTGCTGGGACATTTTTGGATAACTTTATTTTCTGTTCACTCTGTGGGAGGAAATGAAGGAGTAATGGGGGAAGAGACAAGATGTGTCAAGACCCAGTGCCTTGCCTCAACCTAGAAGAGTTTATGCAGAAACATGCAACTAGAAGGTACTGTAAAGGCATAGTTGAGAGACTTATGAATGGAAAGAGTACCATAAATTTGCAAGTAAATATTTGAAGATGACATGGAGAAGGAGCCGAAAGATATGGGCAATTTCTGTGCTGTATAAGGCATCCATCATGTGATGTTTAAAGTTTTGAGGCTCAGGACTTAGAAGAAAGCTGGTCTTAATTCATCAGACATTGGTATCAGGTTTTTATAAGGATGTAAGAGAGTCAATTATAAGTTTCACATACACGCACGCACAAACAAACACACACACACACACACACACACATATATATATAAAACAGTATTTATTATGTTTTCTATACCTAATTCAAGACTGGGTGGAGGACTTCACAGGCAATGTTGTTTTGAATCCATCCACTCAATCATTGGACTGCCAATGAGAGTGTTTGAAATGTTTTGTAGGTAGCCTCAGTTACAGAGATTCAGACTCCATAAGACGTCATTGTTCATTTGAATGTAAGGTGCCACTGGGACATTTGGGAGATGAAACAAAATTGCTCAAGAACTCAGATGAGTGCTTGTCATTTAACCTCTATAGCAGGTCTATAATGCATACTGAATGGTTTTTTTTTATTTTTAAGAAATACCTTCAACTTATTTCATGGCCATTCCAAAGGCCTTGCCAAATACTATTAGCTTTGTTGGTTAATGTTTGCTTAATTCTAAGGGAGGTTGACAGACATGGAATTTAAGGAACTCTTGCAGTGAATGTGGAGAAAGGGCCAGAAATGGGAGGGACCCAGATGAGCCTGACCACCCCATATTCAAACCATCTACATAAATTCATTGCTTTCCCATCAGCTTTGTGTGGTTCATATTTTCCACATAAATTTCCCCCAGAAACTATTAAAAGTATAATCATCTCTATTCTCAGTGGTCTCTTTTCAATTTTAAAATCTAAGTGGTGAAGAATTTTTAGGCTGTCCTCAGCTGATTCATGAGATGAACTTTAACGAATGTCCTTGAAAGCTTCCCTCTATCCTTTCCTTTAGTCTGAGAAACACATCCTTTAAGAGAAGCTTACAATTTTAGCCACATTTTGGAGTCAATACACCCTGTCTGTCTCTTTGCCTACATTTTATCTAATCATGTGATATCATAACAAATGATAAATTGACATTTAAATTCCCTTTAGAGGATGAATTTTTACTTACGTAATTGCCTCACAGTCTCCAGGCCAGGATGTCACCTAAGAAATTGATGGAAAGGTCATTCCAGGAGGCTAATGACCCAAGCAGAGTTCATAGTTTACTTTATGGGAAAACATACAGCTGTGTCCCACAGCTGACAAACATAAATTAGCCTCAATTCACCAGGAATGCTTGTGCCCCAAACAGGAACATTAGATTTCCTGCTATCCCTTAATCAGTAGACAGTGGTGACTACAGGGACAAATGTCTGGAATGTATCTTAAGTCAGGGCTCCATTAGGTAATTGCCATTTTGAGGCATCCATTAAGCTTGAATATGAGACTTCCTGATGGATTAGTTGTTTTTATATAACTTCATGGAATTTTACATTTTGTATCTGGTCTCACATGATTTTCTAAGCTCTTTAGGAGCAAGGACATGCCTTCCTCAGCTTTGTCCTTCACAGTCTTCCACACAGATCTCTACTCCAGATATGCCTCGCTCAGTGTTTGTTAAAGTGATTGAAAGTTAAATTGACTCTGGGATATTTTAAATCAGAGGGCAGAAGAGTTATATTTAAAATATACACTATGCTCTGTATTTACAGGAGGCATTTGGCCACTTCAAAATGCTGGACCCTGGTATAAATCAGCATTGAAGTAATTCGGTTGGCTTGTGTTCTTTCCTTGTTCTCTAGTCCTGGATGATTTGCTTGCAGACAGAACAGAGACAGACATCTGTGTGCACACAAGAGGATCATGAGGTACACCCATGCAATGAGTCTAGGTGAGAATGTCCAGATTCATTTCCCAGCAGGTTGTGTGTCTCTGTTTTTTTCATCAAGGACCCAACAGGTCTTGCAGTCATGCATGGCTGGAACTTTGAAAGTTAATTATGTGGATTCTGTTACAGATTCTGCTAACCAGTTCTTTTCAAGGGAATCTTAGATACTGCAAAAATGCTCATAATGCCAGTCAGTTGCCTGAGGTCTGCTCAAATATGCTGAAGCTGGTTATAAACTGACAAAAAGGCAGCTTCTTTGATATTTGTGGTTCTAAGTCATGGAGTGCCACATCCCTGCTATGGCTAGTATTGTCAACTTGAACCAAGCTAGAATCATTTTGGAAGAGGAAAACTCAATTGAGAGAATGACATACCAGATTTATTTGGGTGGAAGTCTGTGATGTATTTACTTTACTGGTGATACTTGTGGATGGGTACATCCCACAGAAGATAAGGCCACCCCTGGGATGGTGATCCTGGGTGCTATTAATGAATGGATAATCATGTTACAATCCCTAGACCTAGAGAGCCTAGACAACAAGGAGGACTCAGGGGGTGTCACATGGATCTCCTTGGGAAGGGGAATTAAAAAGATACTGTAGATGGAGTGGGGCTGGGTAGGGATGACATGATGAGGGTTTGGCTTGGGGGTGGATGGAGCAGAAGAGTGCTGAAAGAGGTCACTGGAAAGTGGGGAGCATTTTTGGGTCAGGGGGAAACCTGGTGAAGGTGAAACTCCAAGAAATCTACAAGGATAGTCCCAGGTAAGAATCCTAGCTACAGTGGATATGTAGCCTGAATTGACCATCTTCTGTAAGCAGACAAATCTTCCAGTAAAGGGATTGGTGTCCCAATCCAGTCACACAATCTTTGACCTTCAGTCTGTCCTGACTACAGTATTGCTGGAGTAAGGGTGGTACAGAGATTATAAGAGTGACCATCCAATGACTGGTCCAACCCATGCCATAAGAGTGAGCCCATCCTGGAACTTACAAGCCAGGACCCAGAGGCTGGATGGCCCGAGACCAAGGAGAGAACCAAACATAACTGAAAAAAAAATAAAATGCCAACATAATGATGCTTAATGGTATTCTGTTCTACTCATAGTTTGGTGAGTAGATGACTCATCCCAATAGTCATCGGAATAACTTCATCCTGTAACTGATGGAAACAGATGCAGAGACCCAAGGCCAAACATTAGCTCAAGCTCAGACAATTCTGTTGAACAGAGGGGGACGGATTATACAAGCTGTTGGGGTCATGAGAAACCCCACAAAAACAACTAACTGAGCTCATAGGCACTTCCTGGAACAACAAGCAGGGAGTCTTCACGGGACTCACCTAGGTTCTCTGCATATATGGGGCAGGTGTATAGCTTGTTCTACTTATAAATTCCTCACCGTGGGAGCAGGAGCTATTTCTAAAGCTTTGTCTAGTTTTTGTGATCTATTCCTCATATTGGGCTGCCTTGCCCAGCCTTAACACAAGGGAAGTATCTAGTGCTACAGCACCTTAATATGCCATGTTTTGTTTGTATCCATGGGAAGCCTGCCCCTTTCTGAACAGAAACAGAAGAAGGACAAATTGGAGGAGCAGGAGCAGGGAGGGAATGGGAGAAGAGGAAGTGAAACCAGACAGGCTGTAAAATACATAAATTAATTTAATTTTTAAAAGGCAACCTGAGTAACCCATGAGGAGAAATCCTCTATGACTTCTGCTGCAATTCCTGCCTTCTGGTTTCTGCCCTGCTTGAATACCTCCACTGACTTCCCTTGCTGTTGGGTTATAAGCCTTAAGACAGAATAAACTCTCTCCTTCCCAAGTTGCTTGTGGTTATGGTGTTTTATCACAGTAATAGGAGCCTTAACTAAGACAGTACCAGGGACTGAACTAACAGGTCCGGGGCATATGGCTCCGGGGGATGAGAATGACAGCTCAGGGCTACGAGTTTTAGAGTGTAGAGACTATCTCTCTAAGACCTCAGAGAAAAGACTAATTGTTATGGGCTTTGATTGTCAGTGATGCTGTAGTCACCAACTACCGATTCATGGCTTCCAGCATCTAGCAGTGGCTAGTGGTCAGCAGTAAGTGATGGTCAATGTTCTACCCTGTAAGTTTAGGAGTCAAGAACTTGTGCTCAAGGACTGTAACCTTAGGCACAATGGCAAATTTCAAAGCCTCTGAGTCTCAAGCTCCATAGCCATACACTCTAAGCCTATTTATCCAGCCCCTGAAGAAGCCACTCTTATTTATTCACACTTGTCATTGAGCATGGCCAAAGAATCCAAGTCAGCTGATTGGTAGGAAGCACTTAGAAGAGACTTTCCAGGGCCGGCCTTCTTGACTCCAGTGACGACAGGTTCCTGTGTACTTAGGGCTCTCCCTCAGCAGGAGCACTGAAGAGTTCTCCTCTGGCACATTCCAAGCTCATCACTTCTCCTGGGGTGGAAAGCATACTAGACAGACTGAGAACAAAGCCAATGCTCGGAGGTGGCCAGAGGAGATCAACCATTTGATGGTTCTCAGCCTAAAAGGGTAGTGCTACTGAGGGCAGATGTCCATTGCTATGGAAAAAACACTTGATTTTTGCTACAAAGGATGCAGAGAATCATTAATAACATTTGAAACATTTCTTAGCCACGAAATTTTGACTTGCCTTGGAAAACAGGAGTGAAAGCAAACGTAAGGCTTTCTAGGCCTTGCCTCTGAAAAGTAGTTTGTTTGCTTTTTTTCGGTAAGCCTGCAGATGCCAAATAGCAAGGTGAACCCAAAGAAAAATTTATATAGATTTTCCTGGATGTCGGAAGCAAACAAGATTGTCATACAAAAGCTGGAATCACTGGGGTGGGGATGAGGGTGGTGGTAGGGATTGGGGGAGGATATAAGCGAAAGGGAGGGGGGTAGAAGGGAGAAAGGAAAAACCGGGGAGAGCCTGGGGTTGTGAGAGGGTGGAGATGGAGGAAGGGTGGATATTGGAGAAGCAAATAAGATATCTACATTAACGGGAGTCATTTTAAGAT
>JAQHUG010000051.1:3912138-3926681 GCA_028555095.1 Dicrostonyx torquatus | reverse complement strand
TGTATGAAGTTGAGTATCATTCTTTCAAGGTCTGTAAAGAGTTTACTGGGATTTTGATGGGCATTGCATTGAATCTGTAGATTGCTTTTGAAACCATCACTTTCTGTGTGGATTTAATTTCTACTCTACAAGTTAAAACCTGTGCTTGGCACTGTTATTGAAGCCAAAATCAGTGACTATACAGGTCATAAGCCTTAGTGTAGAACCTATTACTGTTATTCTATTAAAGGGCAGAGTACTAAACTGACTCATAATAACTTGATTATCACCATAAATTAATGCACATGACAACCCTGGTTAGGAGAGCTACTATGCTTGCATTTTATTCCTTTGGTTTTTCTTTCTTTCTGTTCACTGTGGAATACCTTGTGATCATTTAAAAATCTTTAGTTACTATGCTTGAAAATCCCTTACAATACTAGGTCTGTCTTTAATAGGAATATCTCATATAGTTCTAAACTAATGTCTATAGGATGTTTATCACTTATTTTTAAAAGTAACTGATGTTTTTCAGAATGGGTAAGTTCTATGTTTAGAAAACAAATTGGAGCCTCTTAGGCTAAGGTAGTTGAAAGTCTTGGTCTGTTCTGAAAATTAATGATATTTGTCTATTTATTCATCAGTAGACAGGATTAGAGGTCACGGATACAATCAGAAGATCATACAAATAGATTTAAATATTTGTCACTTTGTTTGAATAACAAAAGAAGAAAGAAATACTTTAAAGAAAATCTTTGTGGTCACAATATTCCTGTTGTTGTAGTAGTGGATATCTTGCAACTGAAAGTTTTATCTCCACAAGAGACATATAAATAACATTTGGGTGAGGTCCAATAACTAAATTTTAGATGATTTATCTAGTTAAATTATAAAACACAAATTATTTTCTTTGAACCAATTTTGTATAAAGCTTTTAAGACTGGATTAATAATTAAGAAAATAATAATGTTTTAAACAGGAAACTTTAATTTTTAATCTCAGAGTTTTGGATTTTTTTCTTAGAAATTATAATAACTTTTGAATATAATTAACTCAATTATATCAATGTCATATTTCTTTCTTGAAGCTTTAATCTTTGTAACCCTGTTATAGCATGTTGACCTTTTACTTTAAGCAGGAAAAACACAATGAGGAGTACCAAATACATTGTAAAACAGAAACAATGATTATGATGAAATAAAACATATTAGGCCTTTGTATGCCTTTAACTAAGCTAAGCAGATTTTAAAATAACCATTTTCTGTTAATTTTAGTTCAATTATGTTCTATGTTACCTAGGTTTGGTCATAATAATGACCCTGAAGAACCTGTTCAAGGGAGTCAGTAGTAGTCAAAAATCATCCCAGAATCCAGATTGTTAATATCTATAACATAGATAGATAGATAGATTGATAGATAGATATGAGTATATGAGTTTGCCTTCTCATTTTGTCACTTTCTATATGTCTGTTTCTCTCTCTCTCTCTTTTTCTCTCTCTCTCATACACATTTTGGATAAATAATCAAATAATAATAATAATCTTATGAAGTGGCCACTTATTTTGTCGTATTGTTTATCCAATTTTTAAAATTTTATTGGTTAGCAATTGCCCAACAAACAACACTCGAGTTGTTACTTTAGTGAAAATTTTTATGTTTTAAATTTTTGTAAGTTAGAGCAATATAACTATTAATCATAATTTCAGCTGGAAAACCAAATGGAGATTATTTAAATACTGTCACCTTTCTTGATTCCCCACATTTAATATTAGAACTTTTGATTTAACAACAGCATAATTCTAATCTCAAGCAGAAGATGGGGTATTCAAAATTCCATGTCTCCATGAAATAACAAATTCATGAAGTCACTTCTATTAGGAACAGAGAATTAAGAAAGTAATAAATCAAGGCACTATTAAATATATTGGTGGATGAATGAGGCAGATGGATTAGAATAAAGCAGAGAAATTACCACTGTGGCCTGGATAGAAGCTATGTGTGATATTCTTAGCTTTGTGGTTGATGAACCATCAGAAAGTTGATAGTAAGGGATTTTTCTATTATAGATATGTGGAACTCTCAGGAGCGGATCATCCATGAAGTGAAGGACAGAATTAGGTTTCCATTCTTTAGGGGTTTCCCTGTTCTTGGAAAATGGAGATATCTTAGAATAGGACCATAAATGCCTTCACATATGGTATCTCAGACATTTCCTTTGTCTTTTGTAGAAATAAAGATGTTAGAGATAAGTCTACCATTCTGGGACCATCTCTTCTCTGTCCTCCAGTTTATATCAAAGAAGGAGGGTGTTACCTTTCCTTGAGATATCTGATTAAACTTTTCCTAATGATTGAGGCTATACCCAAGAGGAAGATAATAGTACAGAAAAGGAGAAATAGAGAAATACTGGACTGATTTCACCAAAGAATATCTCCTAGCGAGTGACAAAAAGGTCCTTAGCACTCTGAATTTCTACAGTCACAGCTAACATGGGCACTAGTGGATATAATTTTGTTTTCTTAGCCTTAGAGCTAAGATGAGCTCCTCTATAACTTATGCCTACTTTCTAGTTATAGTGACTCTGGATACAAGTAGTAGTTTTGGTTTCTATTTGGAGAACATGATCCTCTCTCAGTGAACCTCTTGTGAAAGAGGATAAATCATGTATAAAGTAACTGCGTGAAAAGAAGTTGGAGAAGAAATTGGTTAGGAGTGATGACTCACTGTTATATAACTTATATACTTATATAACTGGAAATCAGTTAGATAGGATGAATGCCTTCTGAATTTTAATATTCTGAATGGGTATAAATACACGCACACACATATGTATGTGTGTGTATACTTGAAATTTTCCAACATGATAGATCTTAAATATTTTCAATATGCATATACACATTAAAGTGGTAATGAGTAAAGTTGCTTAGCTGTAGTAATGTTTCAAAATATTCAACTAAATAGAAATAATCACATTGTATACTATGAGTTACATAATAATGGTATTAATTATATTTGTTAATTGCATCTTCTTAAATCTAGAAAAAATAATAAAGGCTCCCAATAAAGTTTCTAATTTGCATAGATGACTTTTTCTAAAAAGTCGATAATTACTTGGAAGCAGCCTATGATCCTCTGAATTCAGATCCATGGCTCCTTAACAGTGGTCTTCAAGGTTTCACTCCTCCTCAGAATACAACGTCTTTCATTTCATTAACTCTTCCTCCTTGGAGTCAGTCTTTCTGGTGTTGGTGAAGGTGTGTCTTTCACCTTTGAGATGCTTGGATTCAAATTCCATATTTGTGAAGCAGCATGGGTGCTAAAACCTTTGTTCAGTTTTAGTTGAACAATGATTCTTTTGAACATGCCATAAAAGAAGAGTTCACCAAGTCAAAATAGGAAGGGAGGAGTCCCAGAAAACTAAACTTCCCAATCTCCATGTTTTGTTTTGTTGAAATTGTTGATAGGTTCTATACATACCCAACAGACATAGTCTGCATTTTCCTTTATCCAGGATTTGTGCCTTGAGACTCTAGTGGGAATGACATGTCTTCTCAGCCAGGTATTTCTGCCGGTTTGTTCCCTGTGTGAGTCTGTTTTGAAATGCCCTTGAAAGACAGCTCTGAGATAAGTGTGGACTCATATGCTGCATTCTTTCATATTCATGGATCAGAGAGCTCACTCTCATACCAGCATGGGTCGCTCTCCAATGCCTGCCAGTAGATTGGGCACCTGGAAGCCATTTACCGTCGTCGTATACATAGTGCATGAAGTATGGAGATGATCAGGTTCCTTAGTCAGCCCTATTGTTGTCTAACTAGTCAATTTATTTTTCAGGTAACTTTCCACTAAAACCAATTATTGTTTCATTGATTCCTTTGAACTTTAGTAAGGGAAAAAAACCCTCCAGATAACAATTGTGAATAAACCAGTTCAGATAGTGGGAAACTTATAAGCTGATATTTGAGCTCTAAAGTGCTAATCAAGACTCTCTTTAGCGTAGTGGAGTCTGTGGAATTTAATAGCTCATAAATAGAAATGTATAATATCTTTGATTTATAGTTGATATAGAGAAGACTGAGACCCAGAAAGGAGAAGAAAAACAAAGAATGGAGCTATGTTTTTTATTGAGCCACCACTGAGAACTACTGTGCAGGCCTCTCATGCATAATAACCTTAAAATTTCAACACTACTCCTAGGAGTATCTGTTTAGTGATTTCAGGAAAAAAAAATCTAGTTTTTCAAGCAATAATAAAATGACCCTAGAACATATCTTCTTTTTCTATATACTGTGTAGATTCAGTTATAATACTAATTATTGAACACTGGTCACAGAACAAGGAACTCAAAACACCTTCATAGCATACTTTAAGAAATAGAAATAAAATATATGAGAATACAAATCTAGTTAGGAAAAAAATTAGGAATCTGTTTAATGCCTAGTCCTGGTATTGGAGCAGATTTCAATGTGTGCAGTGAAACAACCACCTTTAATGCACACACACACACACACACACACACACACACAAGTTGAGATCAGAAATGTGAGCTGCAGGGAAGGCCCTGCTGCACAGACCAATTCCAATTGCCTGCAACAGCATACACAAGACCAGTGAAAGTTCAAGCCAGACAAAATGGCAACATGGAAAAGGGAGGTCGGTAAGAAGTCTTGCCTCTGGCTAAGGAGCCATTGACAAGTGATAGCTGCCAGAAAAGGGACAGTCAGTTTTCTTCATGGGTGTGGCCCTGGCTCTGTGGACAAGGCTCCAATGAATGCTACACATCCAAGAGCATATAAGCAGCAGAAACTACATTTAAAATATCAAAAATTATTGTCAACCTAAAAATATTTTCAGAGAAGTCAAGGGGTCAATGATGTGTCCCATTATTTCCTCACGATTTGCTACTTAAACACATTCATGACCAGCACAAAAGTGAGGAGAATTTAGAGTGCATAAAAAATGATTTTGCTAATTTCAGGTAATGAAATCAGTAATCGCAGGGAGCTGTGTTTTTTGATTCTGAAGTTGCATAAGGACCTTTATACTTCCCAGAAAGGCTAAAAAGCAAAATTAAAGGCTGATTAAGCATGCTTATGAGAAGCTCTGCAGAGATTTAAGCAGAGAACTGGAAAAGCCTGTCCTACCCTGGCCCTCAGGGCTCATGATAAAGCAATGGGATGGAAGAACATTTTCCTCCAGTTACCAGGACACAGATGAGGGCGACATATTACCAGATGAGCAAATCAAGTTTGAGTATAGAAAGCACAGTACTGCAGCCATCTTGTCCTCTAAGGTGCTAGGGTCATTGGCTAAAGCAGAATACGCCAATCCTAAACTTGTGGACATTGAGGGTTTTTTTTTTTCCTGTAACTGACTACACTTGTCTAAGGAGATCACAGCTGTTCAAAATGAATGCCAAGCAAATGTAATTTAGCAAAACATTCCCAGAGATTGATGGTGCCTTCTTCATAGAAGTCCAAGTCACAACGCATATTACCTCATTCATCAAGACACATTCTATTAGATGAGAACACTTTCTGAGGGAGAAAACAAATACCAAAACATTCTCCCAAACATATTAAGTATTTATATAAATAATAGCCCACCATGTTTTCTTTAATTCATCTTTTAAATATGAACATTCATGTGTACAGTTTAGAGGGATAAATGCAGATATGACTTGTGTCCCATCTTTATCTAAGAAAGGGTTTTTTTTTTCCTCTATCCTATTTCATTTTTCAGCCTCACATATTTTTTATGGAGTCAAACTGTCATGCATTGTTTTTTAAAACTGCCATTCATTGTGAATGCTTGTATCTGTTTAACTATTACCTTTTATTTTGTAGATTAGCTGTGCTTGGAGTCTCACACAGTTGCTCAGGGAGTGTGCCATAAGGAGGGTTGGACAGAGTATGTGCCATGCTCTGACTCTCTAGAACTATGAGGGCTCATCCATGTTTTCCTGGCTGACTACAGACAATACTTCTATTATTTGGCAATGCTAGTTCATAGAGCTGCCCCTAAGAAAGTGGTCTCAGCTCAGACTATCTTTGCAACTGAACAAGTCCCAGCAGAAATAATCTGGTGCTATTGGCTGACCCCACTTCTTGTTGCTTAGTAATAAATGATTGCTTCTTCCTCTTAGGTGTGTCTCCATTTGTAACTTTTGCTGCTTTCACATGAACTACACATACCCAAGTCTCACCAAAGATCTGCTTCTTAGGGAACCTTAAGCTTGTCCTGTTGAACATAGGAAGGATTCATCATGCCTGCCATTAGTCCAACATCATGTATACCAGGAGTGCAGTGGCAAACACCAGGTGCCTGGAATCAAATGACTTGGTTGATGCTTTCTCCGCAGCTAGCTTGTCTTTGAGCAGAGTGCCCAAACTTTCTCGATATCATTTTCTCTCTCCTGTCAACAGGTCAGGGGTCACTCACCTCATTCTATCACATGGGTGAACTAAGGTGTCAAACAGAATGGATTTTTGTAGCACATCTTCCCTGATAAAATGCTTACAAATATTTCCTAATATTACAAGAAAAAATATTCTTAAAATAACTGTGAGTACCTGCTGTGATTTGTATTTCCAGCCTACAAAATACATGATATAGAAAGAACTTCAGGATCTTGGCAGAATGTGCAGAAAAATAAAGTTTCGTGAGTCTTTAAACCTTAGCTTTCTTGCTTTAAAACTGACGAATTTAAGAAAATCAGACTTCAACATCTAGTACCTAATCTTTTCATTTGTTGAATGACAAATATAATATGAAACTGTGCTTTTAAGATCTTAATAAGATCTTACTCTAACTCATTAGCTATTAATGTTTACTTCATTAAATTTTTACTGCATTCTCACTATATGCCAATCTTTGTTCTCAGCGTTTTAAATATTTTACTTTTGTGACATTGTTTCTTCTTCCATTATTTTCATATTATTGCACTTAATAATTTAACAATGGAAAAGAAAAAATCATATCTATTCATTTACTTTGTTATGTGGCTTAAACTTTTAGTCTTGCTGATTATTTTCGATAAGGGCTTTTTTTTTGTTTCTTTGTTTAATTATATCCTCGCTGAGCCACAATATTCCATGAAATATTTCTTGCTTGTTCACTGAAAAATGTTTGATTGTTAAAAATGGAAAACACTATATTTTATTTTTTATAGACTTTATTTAAATCTGACTGTATAGAATTTGGGTGTTACTATCAGGAGACAAATAATTATATTATGAATTTTCTGGGTAAACCTGGGATTGGGGTACATATCTGTAATACTGGCACTTAGCAGGGGCAGGCTGAAGCTCATGGCTATCCTGGGCTACAATGAGAACTTAAGACTAGCAGTCAGCAGGTGGTACTCAAAGCATTGTGTCGAAATAAATGGATGGATGAACCCATGTCTACATGAGTTTATAAAAATTAATTTCTTTTTGTTTCTATTTATCTATGTGTAAAATGAGAAAGAATAATAGTAATTACTTCTGAAGTAGCAGTTGGAACAAATGAATTACTATGTATAATGTGATTAGAATATTGCCCCACCCATGATCAGCACTCAAAAAAGGATAAAGCAGATAGTTTCTAATTTAATCACACCTGGGAGTGTTGCTGCTTTACATCTCCTAAGTCACTGCTTGCCTGAGTCCTACAAACTCCAGATGTCCTGTCTTTTTCATCAATTCAACAAATTTAGATTTCCTTTCTTTGATGTAATACCAATACCACATGATCATACCCTTCCCCTTTGACGTTAAAGATTACCACCAGCACAGCTACCAGCAAGAAACAGTCAAAACTCTCTGTTGTCTGTCCTTGTAAACGAGCCAATATTTTTGTAGGACATTGATTGGAGCTGATATAATTTTATCACTGTCTTTATTGAGTGGGACAATGGCTGTTATTTATAGATCTCAAAGAACAGAAACTGGAAACCATTGGTAGAGCATCCCAGTTGAATAGTCTGTACATTTCACCCCTTACATCATGTTCTCACAGTCTGGGTTTCACTGTCCTTGCCAATTTTGTTTCTCCTGGGAGCCATAAGTAGCACTTGTGAACCTAGAATCATTTTTTAGCCTTGCTTTACATAAATATCTTTTATGTAAATATAAATACTTTTTTATACATAAATATAAATACTTTTGTTGGCCTCAGAACTATGTCTGAGTATTTTATAATCACTACTGTAGCAATTTACACTGATGTGACTGTAAGTTTATACCCTCCATCTTGTTTATTCTAGTTTTTCGTATTTAGCCTCATTACATATCAATCGTTAAAGTGTCATTGAGTTCATATTTAATTCCAAGTGCTGTACAAAGAAATTTATATGTTATTTGATATATACAAATGCTTTCAGGTAATATTCTTAGCTGCCATTTCTCTACAAGAAAATGGATGCTCAGAGAATTTTAACCATATTTATATAGTTGTGTAGTGCTAAGAGTTCTATTTCAATAAATACATATCATTAACCAAATCCAACATTATGTCTTTCTTTTTGTATTTTAAGGTTTTATTAAAAATAAATATTGCTTAGGTTACATACAACATGTGAGAAATCAACTTAAAGTAAAAAAAAATATTTACTTTGGATCCAGGTTTCATTGCGTAATAGCTTAATTTTGCTTGTTTTGAGCCTGTGGGAGGAACAAGGACAAAGGAAACACTCACTTTATTTCAGCTAGAAAATAAAATTAGAGGGGAAGTGGCCAGTTATAATGGTCTTCCAAATCATGCCCCGAGGGACCTAATTTCCTTTCATTAGGCCCCTATTCCTTAAGTTTCACAGCCTTTGATGAGCACCTGGGCTAAGGACTAAGCCTATAATTCCTGTGCTTTATATAACCACCTAAAATTCAATAATGAACACTTGTGATAGAGCAAATAGCACCAAATTTGCAACATGGAACTAGCAAATCAAAACAGAAAACAACCAAAGCAAAAACTAAACAGCTTTGTTGAAGCCAGAATTCTATAGGGAGTCTGTTCTGGTGTAACTTGTGTGCAGGTTTGTAACGCCTGAGGAAAGATGCAACAAAAGAGGATAGTTCAAAGATCATCCCAACAGTCCTTGTGGCTTGTCATTTATAGCCTTAGACTGTCAAAAGAAAGAAGGAGATTCAAGGGGAAAAAATGTCACACTAGTCTGAAGAGACAGAAATCACAGTAGCAAAAGGGAATGGAAGTTGCTGGAAGTCATGGGGTACAGCATAGGACAGAAGGGAACAGCAGCCAGGAGCCCTAGAGATATGCCTCTTAGGTCCCTGAATAATAAAAAGCAAACATGGAACGAATCCACAGCTGAACCATGACTGGTGTTCACACTGTGTGATGGTCACAGTGCACAGCTGAGCTATGGCTGGAGCACACAGTGTGTGATGGTCAGGATCCACAACTGAGCTGTGGCTGGAGCTCACACTGTCTGATGGTCTCAATTCATAGCTGAACTATGGCTGGAGCTCATGCTGTGTGATGGTCACAATCCACACCTGAGCCATGGTTGGAGCTCACACTGTGATGGTCACAATCCACACCTGAGCCATGGCTGGAGCTCACACTGTCTGATGGTCTCAATCCACAGCTGAATTGTGGCTGGGGCTCACCCTGTGTGACAGTCACAACCCACAGCTGAACTGTGGTTGGAGCTCACATCATGAGGGCCTATGGTACACTTTTAGCCGAGCAAGGTAGAGAAACCTTATGGAATAACTTGAAAGCTTTCTTAAGAGAAATCAAAAATTAGACACTTAAAAAACACCAATGGAAACTTCCTGTGATAAAATTTGAAACTAAAACTTAAGTGGCTCCACATATGCATAATGAGTACCTACTTCCCATTCAGCTCTCAGAAATGACATGAACAATATTTTCAATGAGAATACCTCATTGAATAAATCATTAGACTTGCCAAGAAACCTCAAAAAAATCCATGTGAAAAAGAATGGTCACTCAATAGAAATCAAACTAAAAATTGACAGAAAGATTGAATTATCAAGATCACTAAAAAGTTATAAATATGTTGAGAAAATAGTAACATAATCAGTAAAGCAATAAAATATGAGAAGGACCCATAGGAAATGTCTAGACATCAATATCGACTCACTGTAAATGAGAAACACTTGAGGCTTAGCTGGAGACAAAATAGCACAGAAGACACAATGACATCAAAGTTGTAGCAGGAGCGAGGGAGCTGCTTGTCATCCCAGGCACCCAGATATCTTACACCCGAAATAATCACACAGAAACTGTATTAATTAGAACACTGCCTGGCACTCTATCTCTAGCCTCTTATTGGTTAACTCTCACATCATAATTTAACCCATTTCTAATAATCTGTATGTCACCACGAGGTCGTGTCTGACCTGGCAGCTTCATGACGGCTCTCACTCTTTGACTCTCTTTCTTCCTTCCAGAATTGAGTTCTGTCTCTCCACCTACATAAGTTGAGCCTATCACCAGGCCCAAAGCAGTTTATTTATTAACCAAAGAAAGTTACACAAATACAGAAGAACCTCCTATACCACTAAGTGGTGGGCTTGGAGCTATAAATAAAAGACACAAGATACAATGGACAGAATCTGAGGTGTGCAATTGGTATGTGAGTGAAATAAGGGAGCAATGTTCAGGGTGTAAGAGTACAATGCTGTTATTGAGATAGTAAGTCCACAAACATGGTAATGAAATAACAAGAATATTTTGTTGTCTTCTACCAGTTTCAGGTTTCACACTGAGGTCTGCTGGTGTGTTTTGTGTCAATTTTTGTTTGGACTGATAAATACCAGATTAATTTTATTCTTCTATAAGTGTATATCCAGGTTTCCCAATACCAGTTATTAATGTTGCTATTTTTCTCTTCAGAGTATATTTTTGTCATCTTTAGCATATAAATCTTTATTCACATACACTCATGTTTGTGTCTCCCATGTGTTCTATCCTTCTCCCTGGCTGTTTTTGTGTTGGTGCTATGTAACAAATCTTGAAATCTGGGATGCTAAATACTCTAGCATTGTTCTTTCTCCTCAGAATCACTTTGGTTACCCAAGATCCTTTGTGGTTCTATATGAATTTAAGAAAAAAATTGTATTTCTGTGAAGACTATCATGAGGATTTTGGTTGAAGACATATTGAATTTGTAAGTTTTATTTTGTTATAATATCATTTCACAATATTATTTTACAACATTAATTCTACAAACTTATGAACATGGCAACTCAAATACTACACAAAATTATAAAATACATGGTAATGAACATTACTATATATGCTATATTATATGTATAAAGTATTACTGGAAAAAATTAAGTACTACATTAATATAGAGCTTTCTTAAAATTGCTAAAATGTCAATTTCCTCAAATTTCTCTAATATTCACTATAAAACATCTAAAATATTAACAATGTTTTGTGCATAAAACCTTGAATAGAAATTCAAAGAACTGAGAGATAAACTACTTGTTTTCAATTAGGAAGACAAAAGAGAAAACTTGCTCAATCTGTAGGTCCAATTTTAAGGTATGAAATAAGCTAAAATAACCACAAAAATAACATTTAAAGAAAGGACAGGAGAATGGAATCCCAAAGAATTCAAAAATACATTCATGAATACATGATCAGGTAAATATGAACACCTTTACAATGAAACAAATATGAATTAATGGGAAAAGATAGTGTCAGTCACAAAGTGCTGGAAATAACTTATTTGAGGTTTACTTCTATCTCTTATTTACTTGGTAGGACATACAGTTTCTAAGTTTTTCCCATGGTCTGTAATTTTAAATTTGTTCATGCTCTTTTACGCAACAAACTGACATTCTGTCTTTCCCATCCACTCTTTTAACACAGTAGATCTGGATGATAGATGTAAATGGCGGTCAGGCTACATCCTCAGTGATGCCCTGTCTGGGAATCTCTTCTGCTGATACCTGATCCAGTCTCACCAGTTGCTAAAACACCTGGAGAATGCAGCCAGAGTATCTGCAAGAATAGCACATATATGGCTGATGTGGGATTGTTCTCCTGTATTTTGTATTACTCTTATTGGTTGAATAAAGAGCTGCCTGGCTTATAAGATAGGTCAGCCCTTAGGTGGGTAGAGTAGACAGAACGGAAGTTCTGAGGAGAAGAAAGGAAGTGG
Source organism: Dicrostonyx torquatus (assembly GCA_028555095.1). NCBI lineage: Eukaryota > Metazoa > Chordata > Mammalia > Rodentia > Cricetidae > Dicrostonyx > Dicrostonyx torquatus. The sequence continues at coordinate 3,914,560 of JAQHUG010000051.1, read as the reverse complement.
GCCAGTTGCCATGAGGCCCCCGCCACAGAGGGAAGTACCGTAGAACCGTCCGGTAAGTCACCCACCTCGTGGTGACATACAGACTTTTATAATGGGTTAGTTTTGTTGTGAGAGCTAGCCAAGAAAAGGCCAGTGATAATGGACCAGGCAGAGTTTAATTAAATACCATTCTCATGTATGTTATTTCGGGTGCAGGCGGCCAGCTGCTGAGCGGGCCAGCGGCTGGGGGCTGGGGGCTGGGTGCAGGGAACAAACACACACCTCTCCCCCCACTTACAACACATGGCCACTAGATCAGAAGCTCTATATAAGGTCCTTGGTTTTTTTTTCTCCTATCTTATAAGTCAAGCTACCACATCTTGTTTCTCTCAGACCTCTGATCTTCTAAACTACCAGCATGACCTGTTAAGCTCTTCTTATTGCATACAAAAGTTTTTGTAGCCCAACATTTCAGACTCTTCCACATTCCTATCATCGACCGATTTCAAGGACTTAAGAACTTATTGGTAGGGTTCATTATGACAACAGCCCCATATCTCAATAGCAGTTTCTCTTATTTACTTTAGTAATTGATGGGGCAAAATTCATGGGACTAAAGCCACTTAAGGGAAAGGTTCATTCTGGTTCACAGCTTAGGCAGTAGAGTCTGCTTGGCAGGGCAGTCAGGGAAACAGGAGTTTGATGTGGCTGGTCACATTGCTTCTAGAGTCAGGAGGCCAAGAAAACTGAAAAAAGGAAGGTCTTCAACCTCAATTAACTTATTCTAGTAAACTCCTCTCGAACAAGCCCTGAGGTCTATTTCTGTGGTGATCTTAAATCTTGTCAAGATGACAGACAAAATCCACCATCACAGTCATGTTTCTGAGAACATGTGTATTAAGGAAACAGCAAAGACATTGAGCCAGGCTTGTGACCCACACCTATCTAAAGTTCAAAACACAGTTTGTCTTGTTGCATCTCAAAGACAGTGCTGGAATTAAAAGTATGTTGTAATCCATAAAATATTGTTGACCTTTAATCAATCACTTCTTGAAGTTGGGTTCTTCTAAAGATATTACTCATCAAGTGAAGTTTGATTCATAGTTTAAAAGGCCACTGGATTCCACATTATGGTCTGTGTTACACACTGATTTGATGGGACCCTGGCACCATAAGCCTCCGGAGCACTTGTGAGAGGGTAGTCTCTAGGCATGCCTGTGAAGAATTATGCTGACTAAAGTTATTGAAGTGAGAAGATTCACACTAAGAGTGAGCAGCTTCATTGTGGATTTGGGTGCTGGACTGTAATTTAAAAAATCTAGCTACACACAGACATTCATGACTATCTGATTTCTGATTGTGGGTGAGATTTAATCAGCCTCTTCAGTCTCTCCTGCCTTGACTCCCCAGTCTTGATGGATTGTGCTATGGAATGTGAGCTGAAATAAATCCATTCTTCCCTGATTTACTTTTGTCAAGGTATTTTATCAGAGCAACTAAAGCAATCCAGCTCTGAAAATGTAGATCACTCTAAACCAAAATTACTGTGTTGTTCTAAATATGACATTCAAAATAAGAATGTTCAAAGTATTCAACTGCAATAGACATGAAAAAGAAACCACATACAAGGCTGCAATCAATTGAGGTGGAGTTTACCTTCGCAATTGAAGTTCAGAGGACACCCTTTGCAGCTCACTCAGGGACAGTCATATGTATAGCAAACTTTGGGATGAGTTTATGGATTTTAAAGGAAGGACAACACATGGATCTCCAGATCTGAAGGGCTACTGACGACAAAAGGTGATGGTAATGGGCATCTCAGGATTTTGGGGGACTAAAAGTGCATGAGTGATTCTCTTGAACCAATAAAGAAACACATCTAAAATTAGGAACCTGTCACAGCTAAGCAGGTTAGAAAGAGAAAGCAAGAGAAACAAAGGACAATAGAGCAAATTAGTGGAGGGTTCATTGAAAGAAACTTGATACATCTATTCTCTTGGGTCCCTCACATTGGATTTCAGGTTAACAGAGACTGTATTGATGAAAGCAGGAATGCAGTAAATATTCTGTTTTTTACCATGGGTGTATTATTGTTTTTTCCTGTTGTTGTTGTTATTTTTGTTTTGTTTTGTTGCTTCGTTTTCAATATTCCTTTCATTAAAAATCTGGCAATTTGTCTCATTGGTTTTGAATTCTGCCAGAAGATTTACTATACAGACTTTCAGGCGTTAAGTCAGAAACCACCCTACCCATTAAAACTCCATCTATAACCAACCCCTTTCTCCTTAAAGGCCATAAGTATAATAAACCTCAGAACACCCTTTTTTATTGTTAAAAGAAAAATTTACATTAACTCCCCTTGTTCCTGGCCCTCCCACTCCCCCACTACCCCACCGCCCTCCCCCTGCTTCCTTAAGATGGGGCAGGATACCCTGCCCTGTGG
>JAQHUG010000051.1:3835198-3846217 GCA_028555095.1 Dicrostonyx torquatus | reverse complement strand
TTCTTCTTAATAAATCCTTATATCAAGCTACACTGGCTAAAACTATACAGCCAGCTATGACAAAAAGAGACTAAAAAGAAACATTAATGACAAGTATTGGGAGTGAGAGATGGCATCTGACACACACACAAGAAGCCAAAGTTTATGCTTCACACATCAGCCAAGAAGAGACAAATGGAGTTGCCTAGGAAAGAAACTAGATGCCAGATTAATATACAAATTCATGGAATAATGCATTAGAAGGCGAACATGATTAAAAAGAAAAGTAAGGTAGCATAGCAATGTCATATTAAATATAGAATGTCAATAAAGAGACTAAAAATTATAAAAATAAAAACCACATGAAAATATCTGGAGACACAGGCACAGGGTCTATGAAAGAGCAATGTGTCTATATTCCACTGATATTTGAAAGGGGTCCCAAGGCTATCCACTGGGAAAAGCATAATCTTTTCAGCAATAGATTGTGAGACAACAGCAAGTGACATTTGCACAGGTGACATTGAACACCTATGTCTTAACTTAGGAAAAAACTTCACAAAAAAAAAATAGATCAAAGATCTAAATGTAAGAGATGAAAGCATAAAAAATCCCTTAGAGGAAACTTATGAGTAACTCCCTATGACTATCTCTTTGGCAATATATTCTTAGATAGAATATCAAAAGCATAATCATGTAAGGAGAAAAGAAATACAAGCTTAACTCTCTCAGCATTTAAAGTGGTCATACTTCAGTGATCACCATCAAAACCCAGAGAAGACAACATGTATAATTGATGAAAACATTTACAAATTTTATGAGGGACCTGAGCCTAGGACACATAAATAACTCTTCATAACTTAATAATAAAATCAAACAACCCTATTTTAAAAATGGGCAGAGGATCGAAATAGGCATCTCTCCAAGGAAAACAGCTAGGCAACCATCAAGTGCTTAAAAAGACATACAACATTACTGATCATCAGAAGACGAAAAATAAAATCCATCATGAGATTTCATTGTCTACTACCTGAAATAACTAGAGAGCGAATCATATAAGAATGTAAGGATGTAAAGAAATCAGGGACTTCAAGCATCCTCTGATGATTCTATCAGATAGAACTCAAGATAAGTGAAGATACATCCATCTGCATGAAACCTGGTACATCCTTGTTGGTAACATGAGTCATAGTTGTCAATTTTAGAAATAACTTAAATCTACCATTTAGTCACAAAACTAACTAAATAAATAAATAATACATGTTACAGCATGTCAAGTGAAAATACAGTATACAATTTTATTTGCAAGAAACAACAAGAACAGGTGAGTCTTTATTGGTATGAATTACATTACTACTTGCTTATAGCAAAGTAAGTAGTCAGGGATCAGAGGATTAATCCCATTAGTGATTTCTAAAGTCACAAAAATATCCATTATTGACTGTGGTAAAGACTGGTCAAGGGTGAATGAACATCAACAAAAGAAATCACCAAACTTCATATTTTCACGGGTGAATTGTATAACACTTAAATTATGTCTCCATGTGTCCTATAAAAATGGAACTAAATCTGAATTATCATGGAGGCAAAGTTCATAGTAAAGCCTGGTGCCATAGCACATGGATCACAAACCTGAGTCCTAGATTCATGGGGTCTAAGCTGATATCAAGTCTACGGTGCCAAGCTACTTACGGTATTTTGGTGGCATTTCTGCTGTCTGTACATATAGGGAGTAGCCTAATGTTACAAGCACCTGAAACCTGCCTGTTACTCAAGACCAGCTACCCAGAATGTCTAGGCAAGCTTTTTTCTGTTGAAGGTGATTTCCGGCAGAAATTACTTCTTCATGTGTATGTATATAGCATATATAAATATATATATATATATATTATAGAATCAAACATGTGATACCAATAAAGATACAAAATAATGTAGAGTTACCTGTTCATTAAGAAGCCAATGCTTAGGAGCAGAGACTTGGAAAGTGGGCAAAGACATTAGCCACCAAATCTGACAAGTTTAAAAGTACCGACTTCCACTAGCTCTCATCTTATATCCACATACATGCTGTATCAATGTGCAGTCGCACACATAGACACACACACATAAAAGAATAATAATGGAGGTCTAGGGATGAACTGACAATGCAAGAAAAATAAAGAAGTTTCGTAAAATATATAAAAATGCATAGACATGAATCAGGGTAACAGCACATGAGTAAGAAAGAGGACTACAAAACAGAAATAGGAACTATGAGCAGGTTTTCAGAGCTGAAGGATGCAACACATAGAGAGAAGACAACAGCAGCTCCACCGCTGATCGGTGATGGAAAAGCATCAAGACAAGAAGATAAACAATAAAGACAGAATAACAAAGGGAATAATAAACTACTGGGACATGTGTCATGCCATTAACTCTATAGATATACACATTTCAGAAGACCTAGGAGGATCAGAGATAAAGAAAAGCACCAGAGACTTAGCTAACCAAATCCTGTCCCAAAACTTCCCAACTCCATGGAAGAAATGAGTTATTCACCTTTAGGAAGACTAGATGATTCCTTGTAGATGGAGCCTATATCTGTCTATAGTAGAGAAAAATTAATTGCCAAATGTCAAGGTCAGAAATGTGAAAGTGGAATTAAAGCAACTCATTCCACATCCATTCCCTTGCAGCAGACCTTCAGCAAACACCTTGCTGCCTGGGATGAAGTCGAACAATGTCTTCAAAGTCAAATAGAAAAATAAAATGCCAACCAAGAACACTATACTTGGCAAGGAAAGAAATGTGCTTTAAAAATCAAAGAGACAATTATTTGCCTAGGGAAAAACTGAGGGAGCTTTTCATTTTTCTTTTTCAACTAGACCTGCCTCAGAAGAAATGTTAACGGAAAGTTTTCAAATCAAAACCAAGGGCAGTAAACAGCGACATGAAAGGATCTGAGACACAAGTGTTGTGGATGTGAATGCACAGATAAGAAGAGCATAACAGAACACTGAAAAGGTTGGATGCAAATCACTTCTAACCGAGGAATAAATGTTAATAGATAAAAATATTGAATAAAAGCCCACAAAAATTGGTTGATTGGTACAGAATATAACAAGAAAAAAATCTGATAGCTATAACATCCAGTTGGAGTGAGGGTAAAGCAGGCAATTATTGTACACAAATGGGATAAATTGTCATCTCTAAAAGAGAGCCCATAGGTGAGAGGTTTTGTTGCATTCTAGAGTTGAGTGCAAGAAAGAACCTCTGGTAGGTACAAAAAAAAAAAAAACAAAGAAAATAATCAAAGCAGATCCTAAAGGATGGCACAAGAGTATTAGACTGGATCAAAAGAATTTAAAAGAGAAAGCAGTTCTGGAAATGGCAAAGTAGGCTTTACCTGGGAATAAATTCTTCAGATGGTAAAGAATGAAAATTAACAACCGTAAGACACAAAGGGAAAGGCTGAGCTGTAAAGAAAGATCCCAACTGCTTCTTTTTCCAGTGTGCACAGACTGAATGTAAATTGCAAGGAGTGATCCAACATAAGTAAGCAGTGATCGGCAGCAGGAGGGAGAGGCTGAGCTTCAATCAGACATTACCGACTCAAGTCAGAAACCATCACAAGGCACAAAACAGATCATTACATCCCAAATAAAATAGGACCTTCAACAAGAGTATATAACAAACAATATGTATGCAGCAATACAAAAGCAAGTATATATACAAAGCAAACACTGACAGTGCTAAAGGAGCTTCAAGTAAAACAATAAACAGTAATAGGAGGAGACGGCGATATCCCACGTAAGATAATTGACAAATGGTTCAGACAGGAAATCAATACAAACACAGCTTAAACTATACTATATAACAAATGGACCAAAAAGATATATGCAAAATATCAGGAGAGTATACCTTCATCTCAAGCACACACTGGTTGCTCTCCAGGATGATGCCCTGGGTAATAAAATCCACCTTAACTGATTTTAGAAAACTGGCATCACTCCAAGTATGGTTTCCAACTGTAATAGAGTTCAACAAGAAATCGATATCTGAAAGGAAGAAACAAAGTCAGTTATAAATGCATGAAAAGAAAGCAACAGCTCACAAGCCTGCAGAAGCCAAATAGCAAGGTGAACCCAAAGAAAAACATATAAAGATTTTCCTGGAAGTCGGAAGCAAACAAAATCGTCAGGCAAAAGTTGGAAGCACGGGTGTGGGGATGGGGGGGGGGGTTGGGATGGGGGGATGGGATAGATGAAAGGGAGGGGGGTAGAAGGGAGAAAGGAAGAACTGCGGAGAGCCTGGAGTTGTGGGAGGGTGGAGAGGGAGGTAGGGTGGTTATTGGGGAAGACAATAAGATATCTACATTAGAAAAAAAAGAAAAGAAAACAACATACTCTTGAACAGCCACAGAGTTAAAGCAAAGTAAATGGAAAATTAGAAACATCATCAACACAAGTGAAAATGAAGTCTCAGCATGCTAGTATTTGTGCACTATACCGCAAACATTAAGGAGTCCACTGCGGGCCGCTGCCAGTTGCCTTCATTGCTTGACTAGCTACATGACAATAGAGAAAGTACCTAATTCTTCATATTCTATCCCTTTTCTCTCCCAAGCGCACTGTGAGTTAAGTAATGTTGGGGATGTGAAAAGTCCCACATGGGCTCATGTATTTGGATGCTTGTACCCCGAGGTGGTAGCATTGTTGGGAAAGACAGAACTTTAAGGGCATGGGCCCTGGGTGAAGTGAGTGCCTCAGAGTGAGTCTTTAACCTGCTTCAATGTTTATCCAATTTCTACATCTCCTCAGCCAAGATGTGAGCAATATGCTTCCATAAGACCTACTCCTAACATCATGGCAGACTCCTCCTATGATGGACTACTTCCCCTTAGACCGTGAGCCAAAATGCATCTTTCCTATGCCAATTGCTCTTTTTAGATCTTTCACACCACCAGGGAATGAAGCTATTAAAAGAATCCTATTAGTACAGTATACAGTGATACACAAGAAAACTAATTATTATAATGAAGACAAGACTGCCGATGACAGTATCACCTGACCAGCAACATGACTCCATCCTGTACACCTCTGCTTCCTTTGACATCATGCCCTGATGCCAGCACTAGGAGTGGTTCCTATAGCTTCTCGTGAAGCGTCACTCAAGACTCTGCAGGGTTCCGTGTTGTGTGGCTGGGACCTGGTGCCTATCTTCATTCTTCTCCTTGAATGGAAGAAATGCGGAGAAAGCACAAAGCTTGTGGCTCCATACCAACGTAGCAAAGACAGGAACATTTTGGATGTTGATTATTGCTATTGTTAAAATTAGTTTGAAGTTCTGGCAAAACATGGTCTTCTACGTTATGCACACTTCTATGTTACTACATACTTGTCATGTCAATCAGAGTACTATTATCATCGATGTGCTGAAGTGCATTTCCCCCGAAATCTAAGCAAGGAACTTGTTTCTAAATACTATAGCAGTGTGATGATTATAAAAGATATAAAAGGGGAGAGAGAGACAGCTTGACAGTTAAGATCACTGACTGCTTTTCTCGAGAATACGAGTTCCAATCCTAGCAGCCATGTATATCACCAAATTCTAGCGAGTTGGATGCCCTTTTCTGACCTCCTTAAGTACTAGGCACATGCATAGTACAGAGACATACATGCAGTCAAAATACCTATACACAGAAAATGAAATAATAAAACTCAAAATGATATAAATGTACATTTTAGTTGACATAGCATTTATTACAAGAAATAAGATTTTGAAATATATTTCCTAGGGCTGGATAGATGTCTTGGTGATTAAAGAATTGTCTGCTCTTACAGAGGAGCTAAGTTTGTTTCCTAGAACCTACATGGTGGCTCACAACCCTCTGTAAGTCCAGTTCTAAGGGAATACAACACTCTTATGGCCTCCATGGGCACTGGCATGTGTAGTGCATAGACATTCATGCATATGAAACATCCACACACATATAATAAAATACAATAAAAAATAAAACAAAATATATTACCTGTCAATTTCATTTCTTCCTCCATAAATTATTCATTTATATATTTTATAGATTTCCTATTTGGTTGAACACCATTTAGTTAAGTTATGAGTTCCTTGATGCATAATTTTCTCTTGCTCTTTTTCTTAATATATTGAGTCTTTTATTGCATAACTTCTATGCTCAACGTCAAGCCTTTATAATCCATTATTCACAGAATACATAAGCTGTTCCTCTGAACGTTTCTGTTTTCAGGTTTAAATCTTTCATTCCTTGTGAAATTATTTCTTCATAAAGTGGGAGGTAAAGATATAATCCTAAATTTAACAAATAAGTACAAAGATAGGATCTTTCAAGGAATCCACATTTTTGCCATTAACTTACTATACCAACTTATTTATAGTCTTAATTCTTCACTCATTCAAGTTGATTTGTTTGTTCCAATTCATTCAATTTATATAGAAAACTTAGTCTTAGCCACCTTGACGGCAAGTTGATTAATTGACTTTAACATTTTATTATTTCCTTGATTCCATGACAGGTTATTTATCAGGCTGCTTTAAAAATTGCTCCATGACTTAGAGACAATGTTATTAATTTATAAATATGTTTTGGAAGAGTAAAAAATCTTTTAAATCTTAATATTCTTCATTTGGAGCATAGTTGTGGCTTTTAGTTACTTGGGATTCATTTAATGTATGTCAAAATTTTTCTTTATTTCATGTGGTTTATTTATATATGCTGTTATATTTACTCATCAATATCATATAATCAGTGTTGTTCCTGTGAATGAGATTGCTCCTGCATATCATTTAAAAAATTCTGATGTGGGAAACCAATTTTAATATGAAAATAATATTAATGTGTTATTATAGCCACTAGCCAAATGACTAAATTTTCTTTTTAGCCTTTTGCAATTTTCCAGAAAGACAATTACATAATCTATATATCATACATGTTTTCATATATAGTATGAATATTGATAAATGAATTTGTAAGTGATTGGATACACATCAAGTCATATTCAAGAAGATACTAGAAAAAAAGTGACCATGTATTCAGAAACATGTGTTTGTATGTTAAAATGTAGTTTAATTTCTTTGTCCTCTCTGTCCAGCTGTGCAAACCTTAGTTCAATGTAACTGGAGATGAAAAGAAAGCAACTTGAGGTATGTTTTGTCTCCATGTAGGAGGCAAAGTGCTGGGCATAAACAGCATATCTATCTAAGACTGAAGACTTCTAGACAACAAGCAAACCTGCAGGTCACTGAGTCCATTTAAGAGAGTTACCCATACCAAAACCAGTCTCAACAAGGTTCAACTGGTGAAAGCCAGAGAATGGCAATAATGGTGACCAGAAAGAATGGACATTGTGGAGTATATCAGAAAAATACCACAAGATACCACTATACATCCATTGTAAGGCAAGAAAAATATACCAGTATGGTACTAGGCAATAGAATTGATGAATAAAGCTCAGGGAGCCATATCAAACGTTCTAAAATCCAGGATGCCCAAAATCTCACAGTGGGTGAGACTCTGTGTGTTTTCTGCAGCCTATTTATATCATGTTGCATGAGCCTCTCAATATTTTATTGGGTTTCTTTTGATTATGTATTGCATCTTACTAGCACAACAGAAAGTTAAACAGAGTTAAAAAAGGAACCATGTCTGTATCTTCAAGACACTTATGTCCCAGAATAGAATAGCAATGACAATGACTGCAATGGAATACCATTCTCCACTATGTGTTCTTCCCTGGTCCCACTTCTCATGAACTTTAGCATCCATTTAAGTTTGAACATTCCCTGTCTTTGCTGCTTCCTATTTTATTGTTAGCTAAACAAGAATGCTCCATAGAACTCTGAGAATACACTCCTGACTTTTGAATAACACTTTACGTCTTCGGGTTACATATATTTAAGTCATGCAGCATTATCTCTCCCGGGGGAGTTTTCCTTGTGGGTATGTTCTATGTTGTATGAGAAAAAGCTGAAGGGTGCATAGCATTCATTTACTAAGAATGGAAAATGGCATGGAAATTTCAGTATGTCCTTCGCTTTCAAATACTTAACTATTGTTTTATTCAAATGACAACTTTTGGGAGTTTCTGACAAATGACATAATGCAATGATGTCAGGTAAATGTGGTGAAGGAATGACATTGTTTTATCATCTCACCTTCTCTGGGTCTTGACAAAACAGGCTCTGCAGCTAACTCCCCAGGTAACTTGAATTTATCTGGAAAGAAAACAGAGTGGCATTATGAAGATATGGGATCACACAGCAAACAATTACCACATTGTAAAGCAAGTCCTGCTCACTGCCACTTGAATTTTTAGGGGCATTTCATAAAAGCTCCACTAATTTTGCTTTAATGTATAATTATTGGAATTTTCATAAGGATTTTACAATGGCACTAAGCATGGCATCAAGCCCAGGAAGAATTAGGAGTTTATTGCAACCCAGATTGACAGCCAACTCATAAAAATGAATGACATTCCATATCATCACATCTCATCGGCCGTTGACGATGTTAATAGCTTACTTCATCTTTCTTTTCAGTATAATGAGCCAGGCAATGTAACAATACGTAGCACAAAAAGGAATATTAAGAAAACCAGAATTGATGCAAAAAAGTAACATTTAGCAACACTCAGACATGATTTGGATTAAAAGTTTCAATTAAAACAACATTTAAAGCAAAGCTTTATTGGGCAAGACCAATCACTACTTTGAAGAACATTTACCTGAAGATACACTTAACTCCTCAGTCTCTGTTTCTAAAATGCTCCACACTTCTTGTTCAGTTCAGCGTTGCGAAATTCATCAGATTAAATGGATTCACAGCAGGTCTCTGCACAGAAATGATTGTAAAGATGGCTTTTGATCACATAACTGAGGCAATCTTATCTTCATGAAAACTTTTCTCTTCCCCATTAACCTTGGACTTCCACCTTTATACAATTTTGCTTCTTATATTTTATTGGGAGTTTTCAAATTATAGTTGGCTGATATGCTGGATGATAAAAATATACATATAATATGAACATGTAGATATATGTTTGTAAAGACATTTTCTTCATAGCTTTCTTCATAACTTACTAGATATAGGTAGATAAAATCCAGAATAAAGCAATTTCCTCACTAGAGCACTTCACCAGCTCATCTACCAACTAGTCCATGTTTATTCTCTATTGCTCAGAAATAGCCTCTTTTAAAAAATATTTTTAAATTAGAGAATTCTCAGAAGACACAAATGGCTGAAAGCACTTGAAAAAAATCTCAAAATCAAATGCAAATAAAAATTACTTTGAGATTTCATCGCACACCTATCAAAATATCCAAGATCAGTAATACAATTGACAGCATATACTAGTGAGGATGTAGAGAAAGGGGACTACTCAACATTTGCTTGTGGGAGTGTAAACTTGTTCAGCCACTATGGAAATCAGTGTGGAGCCCCCTCAGAAAAGCCAAAAACTGAACCACCATAAAACCCAGCTATTATATACATGGCCATATACTTAAAGAACTCTATCTACATCCTACTGCAGAGGTAATTTCATACACACACTCATTTTTTTATAGTCATAAAAGCAAGAAAATGGGAACAACCTCAATGTCTACCAACTAATAGAAGGATAACAAAACTGTGGTACATTTACACAATTGAATATTATTTATATGTAAAGAAAAAACTTACAATTAAATGTATGGATTATTTTTTAAAATCCCTCAGTGAGATAACCCCAAAAGATAAGTAGTATATGATTTTTCTTAAATGTGAATATTAGCTTTTAAGCATTCAATATATATGTTACACTATGACTGCCACGGAGGTCAGTTACCTTGTAAGAATAACCAAGATGGTTCAGGTGTTCTCTCAGAGGAAGTAGAATATAGTGTTAAAGAGAGAGAAATATGAAATAAGAGTAAGATAATTAAACTGGGAGGAGACTGGGAAAGAAGGGTAAATGGAAACTACTACTGTTGACATTTATACAAAATGAAGGGGATTGGGTTACATTTTATTGAGTCACTGGACAAAGGAGTCCCACAGATTCTCTCAAATATCATAGGCAATAGGCACAGCTATTGGTTGCACTCCACAGCCTGATGAGAAGACCCTGTTACTGAAGACACAATATACTTATTTCATTAAACATGGAGAAATGGAGATGCTGCCTAACTAGAAGCTTTAGACATGCTGACTAGAATTTACAGTGCTGGAACATGCTCTTTTGCTAACAGATGAGAAATATAACCACCAATCAAGTTACAAATCCTGTAATCTACAAGAGTGACCTTCCTTCAGTGCATACTGATGCAATAGTGACAAAAATGTTATGGGAGTAACCAGCCACTTTGTAAAAACTGGGTTTAAAGCCCACTATACCAGATACAACCCACATCTGACATTGATAAAATAGCGAAGAACCTGAGATTAGATAGGTTATGAATTCCAGATGGAAAAGCAATTGTTGTTATTCTGATAAAGGCACATAGTAATAAATGACTCCCAATGACATATCACCTTGCTCAACCCTTATTAGAGAAACTTCTCATAATAGATGGGAAATAACAGAGGTATGTGGGTCTAGACAACATGCAGAAAATGGGAGAGTTCAGATCACGCATTCCTAAATGTTATGTCTTTATCAAATTCCTCCACTCAAGGCTCAGGGATCTAGACAGAAAAGGATATAGAAAGATTTTAAGAGCCAGTGGTTTAGAAACAACAGAGCTGATACACATCTGAACTCACAGAAATTGTGGTGGCTTGCACAAGACCTGCACAAGTTCAAACCAGACAAAGTACTAGAACCTGAAGATGAGTAGGACGGAAAGTTCAAACCCTAAAAGTCAGCTTTCTCCAATAAAAAAAAAACCTGGAAGCAACTTAAATGCCCCTCAACCAAAGAATGGATAAGGAAAATGTGGTACATTTACACAATGGAGTACTACACAGCAGAAAAAAATAATAACATCTTGAATTTTGCAGGAAAATGGATGGAGCTAGAAAACATTATTTTGAGTGAGGTAACCCAG
>JAQHUG010000051.1:3800006-3821133 GCA_028555095.1 Dicrostonyx torquatus | reverse complement strand
CTCTATCACTTTCATAATGTTACGTTAAAGTCAATTTCTTCTACTTCTTCTGGATTAGATTGTTCAGGTGTTCCTGTTGTGTATATTCTGGATTCTGGTGTTATCATATTGCTTTTCAGGTTGTTGGAGGAATTCTTGCATTGTTGCCTGCCCATCTTTTTCTTTCAATGTGGTCAGAAGAGTCTAGGTGGCTTGGTCCTTATGTTGTGACTGACTGTTGGGGGATTTTTCTTGTTTTCTATTCCCTCTTAGTTCTCCTCAGCACTGGAGATAGATCTCAGATCACCACCTCCCTGAAGCAGGTTGTGGTGTTGATTTTAAGGACACCGAATGGATGGCTCAATTGGTACTGGACCAGTGCCACTTGCTGTCCAAGGGCCCCATAGACAGAAGCACAAGCTTGGTAGATGCTAGCTCCTCCAGATGGTTCCTCCAGATGTTTTTGCTGGAACCTCCAGATGTTTCTGCTGTAACTAGATCAGAGCCCCCTGTTGCTCCAGGATCTCAGAGGCAAAAGCACGGGCTTGGTGGATGCAGCTCCATGGGACAAATAACCCCTGCTTCCCTGTGCTCACTCCCCTGTCTCCAGAGCCTCAGCCCTTTCTATACTCCATTTTTTATTGGATTATGTGTTCTCTTGGTAACCAATTTCTTGAGTTCTTTGTATATTTTGGAGATCAGCCCTCTGTCTGATGTTTGATTAGTGAAGTTCTTTTCCCATTCTGTAGGCTGTTGTTTTGACTTGTTAACCATGTTCTTTGCTTTAGAGAGCTTTTCAGGAGATCCCATTTATCAATTGTTTCTCTCAGTGTCTGTGCTGCTGGGGTTATATATAGGAAGTGATCTTCTGTGCCAATGTGTTCAAGTGTATTTCCGTCTTTTTCTTCTATAAGATTGAGTGTGGCTGACTTTATGTTGAGGTCTTTCATCCATTTGGACTTGAGTTTTGTGCATGGTGATAGATATGGGTCTATTTTCATTTTCCTATATGTTGATATACAGTTATTCCAGCACCATTTGTTAAATATGCTTTCTTTTTCCATTTGATATTTTTTTGCTTCTTTGTAAAAAATCAGGTATTCAACAGAGGTCCTTCTGTCTGTTCTTATGCTGTTTTCAGTACTGTAGCTTTGTAGTAGAGTTTGAAGTCAGGAATTGTGATGCCTCCACAAGTTCTTTTATTGTACAGGATTGTTTTGGCTATTCTGCCTTTTTTTCTGCTTTTCCATATGAATTTGAGTATTGTTCTTTCGAAGTCGATGAAGAACTTTGCTAGGATTTTGTTGAGCATTACTTCAATTGATAGATTGCTTTTGGTATGATTGCCATTTTTCCTAGGTTAATTCTCCCTGCCCAAGAGCATGAGAGATCTTTCCACTTTCTGGTGTCTTCTTCAATTTCTTTCTTCAAAGACTTAAAGTTCTTGTTATACAAGTCTTCCACATGTTTGGTTAGAGTTACTCCAAGATATTTTATGCTATTTGTGGCTATTGTGAGGTTGTTGATTCTCTGATTTCTTCCACACAAGGTGGCTACTGATTTTTTTTTTTAGTTTATCTTGTATCCTGCTACATTACTGAAAGTGTTTATGAGTTGTAGAAGTTTCTTGGTAGAATTTTTGGGATCAGTTATGTAAACTATCATATCATCAACAAACAGTGAGAGTTTGACTTCTTCTCTGGTTTGTATCCCCTTGATCTCCTTTTAGTGTCTTATTGCTCTAGCTAGGACCTCAAGAACTATATTAATCAGATACGGAAAGAGTGGACAACCTTGTCTTATTCCTTATTTCAGTGGAATCTCTGGGAGTTTCTCTGCATTTAGTTTGATGTTGGCTGTTGGCTTGCTCTATATTGCTTTTATTATCTTTAGGTATGTTCCTTGTATCCATGTTCTCTCCAAGACATTTATCATGAAGGGATGTTTTATTTTGTTGAATGCTTTTTTGGCATCTAATGAGATGATTATGTGGTTTTTATTTTTTAGCTTGTTTATATGGTGGATTATGTTGACAGATTTTTATATGTTGAACCATCCCTGCATCTCTGGAATGAAGCTGACTTGTTCATGGTGGATGATGGTTCTGATGTGTTCTTTGATTTGTTTGCCAGTGTTTTATTTAGTATTTTTGCATCAATATTCATGAGTGAGATTAGTCTGTAATTCTCTTTCTTAGTAATGTCTTTCTGTGGTTTGGGTATCAGGGTAATTGAAGCCTCATAAAAAGACTCTAGCAATGTTCCTTCTGTTTCCATTGTGCAGAATAATTTGAGAAGTATTGGTATTAGTTCTTCTTTGAAAGTCTTATATTTTCTAAACTGAAACCATCTGGTCATGGGGTTTTTTTGGGTTGGGAATCTTTTGATGACTGTGTCTATTTCTTCAGCAGTAGATCTGTTTAATTTGCTTATCTTGTCATGATTTAATTTTGGTGATATTTATCCAGAAAGTTGTCCATTTCCTTTAAGTTTTCCAATTTTGTGGAGTAGAAGTTTTTGAAATAGGATCTGATGATTCTCTGGATTTCCTCTGTGTCTGTTGTTTTGTCCCCTTTTTCATTTCTGATTTTATTAATTTTTGTATTCTCTCCCTGCCTTTTGGTTAGTTTAGATAAAGCTTTGTCTATTTGTTGATTTTCATGAAGAAACAACTCTTTGTCTCATTGATTCTTTGTATTGTTTTCTTTGTTTCTATTTTGTTGAATTCAGCTCTCAATTTGATTATTTTCTCCATCTAGTTCTCTTAGGTGAGTTTGCTTCTTTTTGTTCTAAAGTTTTCAAATGTTCTATTAATTCACAAGTGTGGAAATTTTCCAGCTCCTTTATGTAGGCGTTTATTGCTATAAACATTCCTCTTAACACTGCTTTCATTGTGTCCCATAAATTCGGGTATGTTGTGTGGTCATTTTCATTGAATTTTAGGAAGTTTTAAATTTCTCCCTTTATTTCTTCCTTGACCCATTGATGATTCAGGTGAGCATTGTTTATTTTCCATGTGTTTGTGTGTTTTCTGGGATTAGTATTGCTGTTGACTTCTAGTTTTAAACCATGGTGCTCTGATATGGTACTTTGGGTTATTTCACATTTTTTGTATTTGTTGAGGTCAGCTTTGTTACCGAGTATGTGCTCAGTTTTTAAGAAGGTTCTATGAGGTGCTGAGAAGAAGGTATATTCTTTTTTGTTTGGGATGAAATATTCTATAGATATTTGTTAAGTCCATTTGAGTCATAACATCTGTTAGTTCTCTTATTTCTTGGTTCAATTTTTGACTGACTGACCTGTCCAGTGGTGAGAGGGGAGTGTTGAAGTCTCCCACTATTAGTGTTTAGGGGTTTTTTTTTGTAAGATTTAAGTTTAGAAGTGTTTCTTTTACATATGAGGGTGCCTTTATATTTGAGATTTCCTCTTGATGGATTTTTCCTGTGATTAATATGAAATGACCTTCTTTGTCTCTTTTGCCTGAGTTGAACTTGAAGTCTATTTTGTTAGATATTAGGATAGCTACACTCGCTTGTTTATTAGGTCCATTTGATTGGTATATTTTTCCCAACCCTTTACTCTGAGATGATGTTTGTCTTTGAGGTTGAGATATGTTTCTTGTATTCAGAAGAAGGATGATTCTGTTTTCATATAGAATCTGTTAGCCTGTGACTTTTTATAGGTGAGTAGATTCCAATTACATTAAATTAATAACCAGTGATTGCTTTCTCCTGTTAATTTAGTTTTCATTGTAGGTGATGTTAATTTGTGTGTTTTTCCCTTCTTTGGGATTTGCTGTCTTTGTTGGTGTAGCTAAATTCCTTGGGTTGGAGTTTTCCTTCTAGTCTTTTGTGTAGAGTTGGATTTGTGGCTAGGTATTGATGAAATCTAGTTTTGTCATGAACTATCTTGTTTTGTCTTTCTATGGTGATTGAAAGTTTTGCTGGGTACAGTAGTCTCAGGTGGCATCCATGGTCTCTTAATGTCTGCATAATACTTGACCAAGACCTTCTGGCTTTCATTGTCTCCATTGTAAGGTGTAATTCTAATAGGTCTACCTTTATATATTACTTGATCTTTTTCCTTTGCAGCTCTTAATATTCTTTTCTTGCTCTGTATATTTAGTGTTTTGATTATTATGTTGCAAGAGAACTCTTTTTAAGACCCAGTCTATTTGGTGTTCTGTAGGCTTCTTGTATCTTCATTGGCATATCTTTCTTTAAGTTGGGGAAGTTTTCTTCTATAATTTTGTTAAGTATATTTTTCTGTGCTTTTGAGTTGAAATTCTCCTTCTTCTATACCTATTATTATTAGATTTGGCCTTTTCATGGTGTTCCATATTTCCTGGATATTTTGGGTTAAGCTTTTGTTAGATTTAATGTTTTCTTTTACTTATAAGTCTGTTTCCTCTATTGTATCTTCAGCACTTGAGATTCTCTCTTCCATCTCTTGTATTCTGCTGCTCATGCTTATGTTTGTTGTTCCTTATGGTTTTCTCATAATTTCTGTTTCTGTAATTCCTTTGGCTTGTGTATTCTTTATTGTCTCTATTTCAGTTTTCAAGTCCTGAATAGTTTCTTTCATATGTTTGATTTTTCTTAGTTTTCTTTAAGTGATTTCCTGATGTCTTCCATTTTGTTTGTCTTTTTCTCCACTTCTTTAAAGGAATTTCTCATTTCCTCTTTAAGAGTTTCAGACATTCTCTTGAAATTATTTTTAGGTCATTTTCTTCTGCTTCATCCATATTTAGTTGTTCAGGTCTTGCTGTTTTAGGCTCTTTGGATTTTACTGGTGTTGTGTTACTCTTTGCGGTGTTGCATATGTTCTTACATTTTCTACTTATCTTTTCCTCTAATAGGTGTGGTTGGAGCTGTCTAAAATTCTGTTGAATAATCTTCTAGGTGCCAGTGAATCCAAAGCTCAGATGGTTGTTCCTCATGGTACAGTCAGTGCCACAGTTCTAGTTACCCTGTTGGTTACTACATGTTCCTAGAGATAGCTCAGCACTCCTGTGCTTTGATTTGCTTCCTTGGAGTTTGCTATCTCACACCTAATTTGGCCTAGGTTTCCAGCTTTGCCGTTTCTGTATATCCTAGTTTGGATCCCCTTCTGCATAAGTCCCTGGCTTAGAGTTGGTCCTACAATGATGCCTGGCTCCAGTCTACTGCCTCAGCGTTCCCAGGCTCAAGTGTGCCTAGACCCGCAAAGGACATGGCTCAGGTTTACTCCCTCAGAATTCCCAGACTCACACTCGCAGAAGTTTCAAGTTCCTGTCTATTCCCCTTTATGTCCCAGAACAATTCCTGGACACACAGAGGTCCTGGCTCAGGCCTACTCCCTCTGTGGACCCAGACTTATGCCAAGCCCTGAAGAAATCTCTGGTTCCTGCCTATTCCCTTGGAGGTTCCAGATTTACTCACACCCAGACTGGCAGAGGTCCTGGCTCAGGCCTAGTTCCTGGGAGGTCCTAGACTCATATCCAGACCCACTGGCATCTACCCCCTTGAAGGACCCAGATTCATGTCTGGACCCTCAGCAGTCACTGGCTCTGGCTCACTCACTTGGCAGTTACTCCCCTGTACCTATTCCAGTTGAGATCTTTGACTCTGGATCTGGTCACTGTCTCAATCCTGATCCGCCATTGTCCCAGGACTGGGTTGGCTCCCAGGACTGGATTTGCTCCTGACATCACATCCTCAATCTTAATGATAAACTTTTCAGAGAGAAAAAAAATGTTTCAAATGGCAGAGGAAAGTCCTTATGAGTGGAACTTAGGGCAAGAAGAGCTTCCTGGCTCACTGGTGTGACTTCTGTGGTATCAGTAAATAATCAGGCACCTCAGGGTGACAGTCATCCATGAGAAGGAGGAGGGCAGGCCAGAGCTCAGAAAGGTGAGGGAAAGTTGGTAGAAAGCAGGTAAAGGAAGCCGCAGCTGAAGATGAGACTCTAGAATTTGGAATGAAATTTTGTGAGTGGCAGAAGCCAGCATAAACAGATAATCATGCATACCTTAGGAGATTCTGATCAGCAGCTTGGTTCAGAATGGTGGAGTTCCCCAAAAAGGAGCTCATTTATGCCATTCCTGTAATTTCAGTACCAAATGAATGAAAGAGGAATTAGAAGGAAGAAGAGGAGGAGGGATGAGGAAGAAGAAGAAAAAGAAGAAGAAGAAGAAGAAGAAGAAGAAGAAGAAGAAGAAGAGAAAAGAAGGAAAAAGGAAGAGGAGAAAAAGGAGGAGGACAAGAAGAAGAAGAAGAAATATAAAGGAAAAGACACATGACATACTGCTCCTAGGTATGATAGAAGAGAAAGATTACTGTAGATATATGGGATCTTGGATGAATCCAGAGTAGGAAATGACCAGACTCAGCTGTGCCATATGAGGAGTGGGGAAGGAAAAGAGCAGACCAAATGCAACACCTAGGAGGACTAAATGTGCAGAAAGGTAAGTAATCAAAATGGTGGGACTATATAGGAAGAACAGCTGAGCCCCCTGTACTGTGGGAAAATGGTCTTGTACCATGTTATGATTTGTCACTTGTATTGGTTTGATAAAATGCTGATTGGCCAGTAGCCTGGCAGGAAGTATAGGCGGGGGACAGAACAGGAGAATTCGGGGAAGAGGAAAGGCTCAGTTTGCAGTCACCAGCCAGATGCAGAGGAATCAAGATGAGAATGCTTCACTGATAAAAGGTAACAAGGAACATGGCTACCACAGATAACAATTATGGGTTAATTTAAGGTGTAAGAGTTAACTAAAATATGCCTAACCTATTGGCCAAAGAGTGATGTAATTAACAGAGTTTCTGTGTTATTGTTTAGGTTTGGGCGGCCAGGAAACTAAGGCACAGTTTCTGCCAACACCCCTGAGCTGGATTTCAGGGTAGGGGTAGAGTATGCAAGCTAGGAGGGCCCAGTAACAGGTTGGGACTGAGAGATGAGGGGAGGACCTAGCAGCCAGGTCTGCTTTATTGTGCTAAATAGGCATCTCAACCCTTTGTCCCAGGCTTGAAACATAACACTGGGTAGGGCCCAATGTTTCTAAGAGCATATGTCTAGTAAGCTGACCATGCTTTAGTATAAGACACATATTCAAAAATATTTGACCAGCACAAATTTGTCTTGAAGGGTTTGAAAAAAGGATACAAAGTAGGGTGGTAGGGAAATGAGGCTGTAGGAAGAGTAATAAAGGGTGAAAAATTTTAAAACATGTTTTAAAATTTTTTTCAATTTTGAAAATTTCAAAAAAATGTTTTCAAAACTCTCAAATAGCTGATATGTAGAAAGTTATAGAAGAGGACACTTGATGCCAGCTGCTTGCTTTTATATGCATATACAAGGGCACACATGTACTACAAATACCATGCACATAAAATAGGAAATGAATTTCCAGTAAAAACAAACAAAAACAAAATCTTCTTAATTGTGAATTGTTAAAAAAAATTTCAAGGCACACCACACACACACATACACACACACACACACACACACAGAGAGAGAGAGAGAGAGAGAGAGAGAGAGAGAGAGAGAGAGAGAGAGAGAACGGGGCTAAATTACTTATTCCCATCATTTCCATCCCATTTCATTCAATTCTATTAATAGCCCACATAATGAGGCAGAGAGCTAAAGGGTAAAGACTCTGAAGGGCAAAATGCCATTTTCATTTTCAGGCTATACACATAATTGTGGTCATGCAAAGTCCAAAAGAAATCTCTCTATTTAATTATTAGAACTGATAACACAATTTAATGTAGCTTCAGGTATAAAAGCAATGTAAAACTTTCATTTCTTTATTTAACACATGGAAAATTAAAATACAAAATGATATCACTTAGAATAACATCAAATACTTTTGCATACCTCTAATCAAATGCATGAAAAGCCTATATAGAACCATGCTGCATTATATAAAACATGTATAAATGTAGATATGTGATAGGTTCATGGATTGAAAACTGAATTAGAAAGGTGTCTTTTCTCCTAAACTAGACCACTGATTGTGATACCAATCAATTTCAACGGTTTTTAATCCTTTAAAAAACTGAAATAGATTCTAAAATTTAGATGAAAATTCAAAAGGCTTTAAAACTTTGGAGGAAAAAAGTACTTAAGTTATCAGATTTATGAACTTATTATACAAATTGTGTCAGTAAAGACAGTGAAATATTCTTGCAAGGGTAGAGTTTCATCACTACATTGTGGTTGTAATAAAATTCCGCAAGGTAAGCAACTTAATAAGGTAACGTTTATTTTGGCACACCATGGTCATGGTTTCAGAGTCGAGGTAGAAGGAGCTTAAAGCAGCTGGTTCTATAATGTCCACAATAAAAAGAAGAGAAGAATGAATGCCAGTGGTCAATTCTCCCTCTTCATTGTATACAGTTCACAGTTTCAGACGAAGAAAGACAGAAAACCATCAGAGTAAAATATCAAATCCACATCCAGTATCTGGGTCTCATGATGGAATCATTTTATTGCCAAAGGCTTTAGGGAGCCCTGCCCCCCAAACTCTGCTGCCTGTAGCATGTATAGACTCTATTGGGTCAGTTCCACCCTATGCCTGCAGCTTTCCTTAACAGTTATCCCAGGGCTCTGGCATCTCAAACACTCTGTGCTCCCCAGTGCAACTTAGGCTTTATCTTCACAATTCATAGAATGACCTCTCAGAACCTCCTTGTAGGGACTATCACCCTGTCATACACTGACCAATCTTAGCTGATCTCTGGAACTACAGTGCAAGACACCTTGACTGTCTCAGTCTGAGTCTTCGGTGGTCAGGACACCATTCCTATTGTCCTAGGGCACACCTAGAAGTTTCCCTTTAATGACATTAATCTTTTTTTTTTCTTGGTCTTTCGAGACAGGGTTTCTCTGCAGCTTTGGAGCCATTCTTGGAACTAGCTCTTGTAGACCAGTCTGGTCTCGAACTCACAGAGATCTGCCTGCCTCTGCCTCCCACGTGCTGGGATTAAAGGCGGGCACCACCACCGCCCAGTGACATTAATCTCTTTATCAGTTAGGTGCTTTATCATATGGATTCATCCTGTTCACAACTATAAGCTTTCTTCACCAAGTTGTAACCTTTTCAATCTCTTTTGTTCCACTTATTGCTCACTCTCCCTGCAATCATGAATAAGAGTAGAGAGCAATAGCCATGGTACAGACACAATATTGTCCTGCCTTAAAATTTCCTCCACCTAAAGAATTAGGACATTACCTTGGAATTCAGCTGCATTGATTTCTTGAGACATAGACAGAATATAACCAGATGTTTTACTAGGCAACAACATGAATAACACACAGCCTAGTTTCCCTCTGAAACTTCATGAGCTGGGATTACATAGTCCACATTGTTCTCTGAGATCTAACAGAATGGCTCCCTAATCTCTGCTCTGCAACCCAAGTTCTTTTCTATTCCAAGGCTTGAAACTCTTTCTTATTTGCTTTCAAAGTGGTTGCAAATGTCTAAGGCCCACATGGTGAGGTTTATCACAGTGTCACCCTGTAATGTATTACAATAAAGTAGTCCGTCACTAGCTCAGAATGGAGTATAATAAAGGGTTCTTTATTTAGGGGTAGACTCACAATCAACATCCCACTGCACAAATGAATCCAGCAGCTAAGAGAGAGATGTTTCCACATCTGTTTTTATAGTACCAAAGGTCATGCCCAAAGTGGTCCAGCATCTCAAAGGCTGATGCAGTTCTCTCATCACTATCCCCTTTTATCTAAATAAGAGAGTTCTATAGCCAAAACAAAACTATATACAATAATAACACATATAAAAATTAGAATTGTAATCAGCATAAATAATATTAAGCAAGAAACATATGCTTAATGTTTTAATAATTATTTTATCCTAAGGAATCTAAGTCTTGTGTTAGAAATGGCTTGATTAGTCATAAGAGGAAAATAACTATGACTATGTAGTCTTTAACCCCATCAAAGACCTGAGAAGGGAAATAATATTACTTGAGTAAACAGTAAGCGCAATCAAGCAACTTCCAAAATGTTTAATAGATGACAGAGACTACTGGCCACCTGGGCTTTCACCCAAAGTCTCATTTGCAATGTTGGAGCAACCAACTTTGACTAATGCCTAGAATAACTGACAGAATATTTTCAGAAGCAGGAAAATTTTTTAAACTGTCTCTTATCCTGTCTTGGCAAGATTTGGCAGGTATTTTTTGTTTGTTTGTTTTGGTTTGGTTTTTGGTTTTTTTTTGTATCCTCCTTGTCCAGTCTAGATACCATGCATTTTGACAGTAGTCAAAACATGGGCAGTTCTTTGCCCAAAGGCCAGTTTTGCCAAGAAGAAAACAAGTTCAAAGTGTCTTTGGTGCCCACATTCTATTGGGAATATATTGGTATTGCCAGGGCAATCGTGTCTCACATTAACAAAATGATAAATTATTTAAATGCCATATTTCACAGTTCTTTGAAGTGGTTGAAGATTACCTATCTATGTGGAATACAATCTCTATGAATCTAAAGAACTTGATTAGTCTAACTATAAGTATGACAAACATGAATGACTATTGGCCTATAATTCTTAATATCTATATAGCTTAAAATGTAAGGCCTCATATTAGAATATTAAACAATCTTTAAGCAACTGTGCATAAATTAGGACAATGACTTAAAAATGTAAACAATATATATCTTTGATGAGAGGTAGAAATGTATAGTGCAATTTGATAAATATATCCTAAACTTGTATCAATATACAAAATGTCTCAAGCAGAGGTAGAAACATGCATGCATACAATATGACAAAATAACTTTGTATAGGTGTACAAATGTAAACAAAAACGGGAATATTCAATATAACAAATGGTTTGAATTTGTATCAAGATACAAGAATCTGTACCAATATAAATTGTCTATAAATAATAGAACATATGTTTTCACTATATTACCATTATTATTAGTGTGAGCAAGTTCACACTAATCAACCTATTATTTCATTCAATTTCCATTTTTTCTCCAAAGACATCCCTGAGCCTACATAATTTCCACCCCAACCAACCCTCATCTCTATACCAGTTATAATCAACCTTTAATTGATATCCTTAATCCAGAGGCAAACTTTGTAGGGAGAGGGGATGTTGTCTTCTAGAACATTGATCTTGTGGTCAATGTTATGTATATGGGATCCTGTTGAAATTAAAATGGTGGTTAAGTTTCAAGATTACTGTCTGGTATAATTGTAAATGATCTCTGAATAGTCGATAGGGTCCACCCTGTTCCATGGCCACATTGGGCATCAGATGTAGTGGATTACAATAAAGTAGTCCCACACTAGCTCAGAATGGAGTGTAATAAAGAGTTCTTTATTTAGGGGTAGACTCACAGATCAACAGTCCCCTGCACAAGCCAGGTAAAAGGAACTGAATCCAGCAACCATGAGAGAGTGTGCACATTTCTACATCTGTTTTCATAGTGCCCAAGGCCATGCCCAAGGAGGTCCAGCATCTCAAAGGCCATTGGTTAAAGGAGTTCCCCCAGCATTGCCCCACTTCTCATTATCAATTTTCTGTATTAATTTCCTTCCCTATTGCTGTGATGAAATACTCAAAAGCAACTTAATGGAAAGCATTGACTTTGAGTTACAGTGGCATTTGAATTTAAAAAGCAGTAAATAAAAGGAAATGGGGCTGACTATAAACTCTAGAAGCTCAGCCCCTGAAACTCATTTCCTCCAGTAAGATTCTCGCTCCTAAAGAGTCCATAACTTCCTAACAGTGTCACCAGATAGAGGCCAGGTTTTCAAACTTGTAAGCCCATGACAAGCATTTTGCATTCAAATCACAACATATAGACAGATTCATAGGAAAGAATTATAGAAAGGATGGCCTGGCCTGTGCCAGCAAGTTTCCACTGCAGTAGCCTCATGATGATGGTAAGGGGTGCAGAGCAACTAGATAAAATTAAGATAAAATACAATAAAGCAAAACAATCCATTTCATTTCTGTTACTCCAAATGTAAAAGCAGAGTAAGAATTTTACAAGATATAAAGCAAGAATATCGGCAAAATGCAAAGATTTCTCAATCAGGTTGCCAAAGCCACAACTAAAGCTGTGTTTAGCAATGCAACTCCTTTAAAGGTAAAAGTCCAGATACAAATCAAGACTTTAGGGGAAGGATTTTGGACAGGTAGTTCACAAAACAGGTTATAAGAATATCCCATAGATATGAAAACAATTCAGTCTCTACATTTAGTGACTAAGTAATGGTAATGAAAACCAACAGGAAAAAAATGTATTTTTTTAAAAAATTAAAATTTTCAATACCAAATTTGGAATGACTGGTATCTGCTACAGGGCATTTGGGATGCAACTCTGAAAGCCACAGGGGAAACGAGGTTTGCATTAGATGCTGTATGTGAAATGCTTGCTTTCTATCTGACACAGGAGTC
This sequence comes from Dicrostonyx torquatus, assembly GCA_028555095.1. Lineage (NCBI taxonomy): Eukaryota > Metazoa > Chordata > Mammalia > Rodentia > Cricetidae > Dicrostonyx > Dicrostonyx torquatus. Next base: position 3,808,736 of record JAQHUG010000051.1, on the reverse strand, counting down.
TCAGTTTTAGGTAAATATTCAACAAACATCATTAAGGTCTAAAGTTTATCCACTTTTGCTATTTTTCTGAGTAACAGGATAACTATGCCCAAGCTAGCTTGCCTCCCATTTACTCATGTCTTCCTTAACTTTACTTATGGTTTACTTACCTGAGGCCCTCTCATCTCACAAGAAAACATTATGAATTTTCTTTTAAAAAATCTTCTTACTGGTATTTTACTTAAAACTGCTCAGGCATGGGACTGAAGAAATGGCTCAGTGGCTAAGATCACTGACTGCTCTTTCAGAGTACCCAGGTTGAATTCTCAGCACCTGCATGACAGCTCACAACCATCTACAACTCTAGTTCTAAGAGATCCAATGATCTCTTCTGGCCTCTACAGGTGTTGAACAACATGCTATATACAGACATACATGAAAGCAAAACATCAATATTATTAACTGAAAATAAAATAGTTTTTAAAACACTACTCAGGAATGGTAGTTAATAAGTATTTGCATCCTATAGTAATATGTAGTGTAAAACATCTCTTATTGTTCTACTATTATTGGCAACAGATTATTTATTTGGGGTGTGATACTTTGGTTGTAGCTTTAAAACCTTATTTCTAATTTGAATAATGTGTATAGTTTTTTTTGTGTGTGAGTCTATACATGTGGATGGTATCTGTGGAGGTTAGGAGAGGGCATCAGATTCCCTGTATCAGGAGTTAGAGGTGGTTGTGTCCCGCCAGGCATTGGTGCTAGGACCTGGACTTGGGCCCTCTGGGTGAATAGCATTCTTTACACTGCTGAGCCAGGTTTCCAACCATGGTTTCAGTTTTATGGGCTGTGCTCTAGCCCAAAGCTTCATTTTCAAACATTAGATCTATATCTTATAAACAATAAATTGCCAATCTTGTTTCTAAGAAGAAATAACAGTTCTCTCAGAGATCCAACTCTGCAGACCATGATCTATTTACAGAGATGCAGTGAGGAGTAAAGGAAATCGAGAAAAAGTTTAAAAGGGAGGGAGGCAATCACAGGAAGCCTTGAAGTGGCAGACCAGAAAAGTAGTTCCAGAGGCTGACAGATACAGGAACTGTGTGGACAGGCCTCCCTGCAAAAGTTTCAGTTAAGAGAGATGCAGCTCCCAGTACAAGTACATCACCAGGCCATGGGGGAGACAGGAAAGAAATTCCCATAGAAACCTCCCACTGAGTGTGCCATACTGGTAGACAGCCTACTCAGGATCTGGGTGATGTCAGAATCGTGGTTCAGCATCGGTGAGCACAAAGAAGTTTCAACATGAGAAGAAAATGAATGTAAAAAAGCAAACAAAGAATTATTAGCAGAACAGAACATTCTGCTCAACATCCATTCCTATCTATTGTCTAGATTAAGAAAATTTTATCTGTTGGTTGGTGGGGAAGGAACACTGTACTAGTAATCTAAACCCAGGCAAAGTTTCAGCAATTTGTAATACTTTCTACAGACACCTAGATTTAATATTACTTAACAATAATTTTCATACAAGATTTGTGAGGAAATAAATGTTTATTTACATGTTATTTAGTTGCTACTATTTCTGCTTTTGAGGCCAAGTTTGATTACCATATTTTCCAATTCTCCATTAGCTATTCCACAGTCGAACCATACTCGCCCAAGTTTTTGAATGAGAGGTATTTTTGTCTCAAGATAACCCTAAAATTTCAAATAGATCCACCTCTCCCATCTGTCCTCAATTTGCTGGCTACAGGTCCTTGATGACTATTTTTATGGGGCATGTAAATGCTAAAATCTCCAAAGGGAATCTCCTGGATTCTAACCAGTATTTCTTGCCCAGTTTTATCTTGTTATTCAAAATTAATCACCCCAGTCAGTATAATAAGATTATTTGCTGCCAGTTAGCTCAGTGAGATCAGTAGCTAAAGATAGTGAGGGAACAGGTCCATAACCCAATTTGATAGACACATAATTTTTTGGCAGGCATTTTCCTTCCTTAGAAACCAGACCCAGAAAAGCCAATAAGCAGACTATTAAATAAAATAACAAGATATGTCCTTATAAATTTTACTTCTCTCCTCTTAAACCTGTGCTGTAGGGCTTTCAGGACTATGGCATTATAGCTATTGGCCAATGGATAATGTTTTGCCAGTACCATCACTTTGAATAATAGTGTATCCAACATGATACTAAAAGTTGGTCATATGGGAAGCCATTCCATCATTCAGACAAGTCACTGACTGGTGATGGGACAAATGGATTTTAGAATCATGAATCTATGGTAATTGTTCTTCATCTTCAAAACAAGTCCCTGGTCAATGACTCAGTGCTATGACACATGCTAGCTGAAGGCTGTATTTGCTAGGGGGACACATGTGGAAGCACTGACATCACAAACAACTTTCTTAAATGTGTGTCTGGGATTTGTGGGACAATTGGTTTTGTATTGTTTTTCAGTGCTGGGCACTGAACCTAGGGCCGTGCTCTTGCTAGCCAAGTGATCTCTACCACCAACCAAAACCACAACTTCATGTGTATCTCTTTGTAGACACATATTAATACAATTACATAGGGAGTTGGGGAGTAGCCCATGTAGACCTGAAACTCACTATGTAGCCAATGCTTGCCTGAACTTTAGGGCAATTCTCCAGTATTAGCCTTTTAAGAGATGAGATTAAAATGTGAGCCACCACATTCTGCCTGAAGTATTAATATACAGTCACTCATCTACCAGATAATTGGCCCCTAGAAAACAATCCTTTATCAGGAACTCGGAGCCTCCCATTTTATAATAACCTACTAATCTGCACATATGTCTTAGAGTTTTATTGCTGTGAAGAGACACCATAACTTTGGCAACTCTTACGAAGGAAAACATTTAGTTGGGGACTGGCTTACAGTTCAGAGGTTTGATTCCTCTGAATCCTGGTGGGAACATGGCTGCATGCAGGCAAACATGGTGCTAGAGAAGGAACTGACAGTTCTACATCTGGATTCTCAGGCAGTAAGAAATGTGCTGGCTTGAAGCTTTGAGACATCAAAGACCAAACCCTAGTGACACATTTCCTCCAACAAAGTCACATTTACTCCAACAATGCCATACCTCCTAATAGTGCTACTCCCTATGGATCAAGTATTCAATATATGAGTCTACAGGGGCCATTCCTATTCAAACTACCACAATATGCAACAAACATTTGATAATTTACCTAGAACCCAATTAGTAATGAATTCTTCAAAACACATAGCTACTTGATGTTCCATTGTCCAGAACATCCTAGACACATTGGAAAGCAAGGCTATTTAAAGAAAAAGTCTATTTGGAAAAAGAAGATATGATATTTCTTCAAAATCATTAGATAGATGAAGCATGGAGTATGGTTATCTCTTGAAAGCTATTAATAAGACTTGATGCTATCTCTGTCAGCCTCAATATCTGTTTACCATTAGATTGACTGAATCACACTGTCCAAGGAGTAGGGGAGCTTAGTGCACAGACTAAACCAACTGAGGATGTGTTTTTGGTCCTGGTCTCCTGTGAACTAACAAGTAAGCACAGTAGAGTTCACTCAGACCCTGTTATATAGGTTCCAAAATTCAAAGGGGTGCCCCTCTGTTCTGTCTGCAAAATGAGCAGCACACATTGCAGGTGCTTGTCATTCTCTGTAAAAGCCATTTTCCTTGTATCCCAGTGTATAATAGCTATTGTGACCAATGGAGATACTTAACAGAAAGAGAAAACTGATTGACAGTTCAACCACAGAGACCTTGCTGCAGGAATAATTTGACTGTGTGAGCAGGACTTAGGAACCCCACAAAGGATGCCAGAATAACTAAGACCAGATATTCAATCGCCATTATTATTCCCAGACTTAAAAGGACAAGGGTAGAAATTGCACTAAATCCAGGATATGTCTATGCTGTTAGAGAATTACCAGGTAGAAAGTGCATTCATCAGAAGCCTGGGAAGAAATATGGAAACTATGCCAGGACCTGTTAACCTCCATACTCCTAGCTCCCCCTTTCAGTGTTGTCTGGCACTGATTCAGTTAAACTAGGAGGTGGTTAGAAGGGAGTCAAAAAAATTCAAGTATGGAAGTTCCTCTCTGATGTGGGACATCTTTTGTCTATGTGTTGCTTTTATTGGTTAATAAATAAAAAAAATGCCTTGGCCTGTTGATAGGGAAGAACTTAGGTAGGCGGAGGGGGGGTGGCAGGAAACTGGACTGAATGCTAGGAGAAGGAAGGCAGAGAGAGAGATGCCATGGAGCCACCGCAGGAGATAGACATGCTGAAACTTTGCTGGTAGGCCACAACCTCGTGGTGATAAACGGATTAATAGAAATGGGCTAAATTAATATGTAAGACATTAACCAATAATAAACTAGAGCTAATAGGCCAAGCAGGGATTTAATTACTACAGTTTCTGTGTGTTTATTTCAGTTCTGGGTGGCCGGGATGAACAAGCGGCCAGCTGCTACACATCTCAGAGCACTGAAGGCTGGAAAAGAAATTTGAGGAAAACAAACAGCATCAAGAATTTCTCTCGTCTAAGCACCTTTTCTCTGTTAATTTCAATTCATTCACACAGAGAAGCAGTGAAATTTGTCATTTTATTTAATGATTTTTGCTGTGAATGCCTTTTGCCCTTTACATATTTTCTAGGATATATCTGTGTGTTCATGTATTCCTGCTTGTTTTACACGAGGCTATTCTTTGTGTTTATGTGCTTAGAAGAAGCTCAAAACAGTTCAACAGAAAAAAAGCAAAGCCAGAAAACACAATAGCCTAATTTTAAAATAGGAAAATGATCTTAATAGACATATATATGTATATGTATATATATATATACATATATATATATATGCTGTGTGTGTGATATAGAGGCAGAGAACAGAGAAAGCCAAGTAAAGGAAATAGTTTTCAATATCACTAGCCATCAGGGAAATGTTAAACAAACCCACACTGAGATACCACATTAACCCAGTAAGAATTATCATCATAAGAAAAAAAGTCATACTAGTAAGGATGCAGAGAAAGTTCAACCAGCATCATCTTGGTGAAAATGCAAATTAGGGCAGATATTGTGGAAGATGGGTATTGAAGTACATAGAAAAACTAAAGCAGAACTTCCATGCAATTGAGCAATCCCATCACTGGGTGTATCTATCATATCCAGCCAATAGTCCCCAGACCACACATATACCAGATAATCTTCAATATGAGTCAACACTTTTGCTGATCAACCCTGGCTGACCCCAAAGGAAATCAAGTCAGTCTGATGAAGAGACACCTGTACCCTTGTTTATTTCAGTGTAAAACTACTGAATATTTACAATTAGCCTGGTAGTCATCAACTGATGAGTGAAAAAGTAAAATACAGTACCAAGGCACACTAAAACAGTGTCTATACTTAAAAATGAAATGACATAATCTATGATTAACATGGACAGACTCAAAAACATCATTTTAAATGAAGTAACTCATACTCATGAATTCTCTCACAGAATTTACAAAAATAATATCAGAAGAAAACAATGGACTAATGGTCACTAGAGACTGGGAAAGTTAGAAGGGAAGAAGAAGGAGGAATAAACAAGAGGAGTTTTTCTGTGATTTACACTTTGGTAGTGTAACTAAAAATTCTATAAGAATTATGATATATTCTGAAATACCTGGAAGAGTCATAAGGTTATAACATATAGTAAATATTAAGGCTTGCATGGATGGAAATGCTAAGTACTCTGATTCATCATTATACATTTTATAAAGTATTGACCCAATTACATAAGAATATCATATGTCAACCAAGAAAGTTTAAAGTTGACTGAAAGTCAATGGATACATGGTTCAAGAGAGAGACTGATGGTGTGTGTTAGTACATTCTTAACGTGAGTGTGGTGCAAGCCAGTAGGTGTGCTCCTGCGTGAGAACCATGTTCTCTGGCGTCCTGGTACAGCAGTGGGGGACATCAGCTGCTCAGAGGCACAGGCCCATAGAGGCAGAGACAACTGAATCTTCCCTTACATCTTATCACATATGTCGGCTCAAGGGCTAATTCTCTTCTTTAGAGAAAGCTTATGGATATTCTTGATGTTTGTGCATCAAAGGATTGGGCGATGTATTTCTGAGAACTAATTTCCTCTGACAGGCTGAGAAAAACATTCAAATTAGAGCAGATGGCTGGCGTGATTGCAGTATTGATTTCCTTTATGGGATAGGAAATGGGTGCTTTCCTCTTTTTTTTTGAATTTTAAAATGAAGAGTTGACTATTTCTGGAACTTAAGAAAATACTACAATCAACCATTCAATCTAGAGGAGAGTTTACTTCATTTACCCAATTAAAATGTAAATCTTCTATGATATGTATTTATAATCTTCTGTAGTCCACATTTTCTCCATTATATTTCCATTCCTATCCATCAACTGTTGATTTAGAGTGAAAGCTAATTTTAATACAGTCATATTGATTACTGAAGGTTTGTGCTAACTAGTTTGCAGAAACATTAATCTGCATTCACATTTGTATTTCATTGGTTATTCATGTGGACCAGTGTTAGAGAAAAGTGGAATGTACTTCTCTTCTTCCATTCATTCTGTCTTCTAGGAAACATTAGAAACCCACAGAAATGAAGAAAGGGAACAGATAGGAGAAAATGTTATATTGAAAACAGTCTGATTTCCTACTGGAAGACTCAGCCCCAAGGTGTCCATCTATAACTCATAACTGCTTTAACTCTTCCACTGACCAAAGGGAAATCTTCCTTTATTTAAGTTGTTCTGTTTTTCATCTTGGACAGGAAAAGTAAAAGCTGTGCGATGATTTCTTGTTTATTAGCCTCAGAAAAGCCTGGGCGATCATAGACAGTAATGCTTTACAGTTTTAGATGCCTTAAAAGACAGGGCCATGATTAGAGATCATTTAATGTAGATAATAATTTAAAAGTAGATATAATTTAAAGTACATAATAATTAAAAACAAAAAATCTAAAGATATTTATTATGAAATAGTGAAGATTAAAGGTAACCATATCAACGCTGTCTTCAAATATTTGGAAGCTTGTCAGTCATGGCCAGGATGATATATTTTATACAGCTGAGAGAAAGAAAGTTATATATAAACTTTGGGGCTGCCTATTAGAACATCTACAGGGAATAAATGAAAACTATCAAATTTGTATTACTCTAAGGGGTTGAGGATATAAACAGAAGGAATTTAACACATTTTCATTGAGTAGGATACTGCTTAAGAAATCCAAGCATTATATAGTTAGATATACTGTTACACTTAGGTTGTGAAATATTTTCTATTGACTCCTGTACTTGAAAACTTGATTTCTAGTTGGTGGTGCTGTTTTGGAGGATTGTGAACCCTTTAAGACAATGGATTTAGCTGGAGGAAATGAGCCATTGAGGTTACACATTTAGGGCTACAGACATACCCTGTCCTGGTCCCAGCTCTCCCTGATTCTGTTCCACTGAGGTGGGAAGAATCTTTGTTCCAGATTCCACTACCATGAACTCTGTCATTATTTCTCTACCTCTATAGACAGCATTCTCCTAACAAAGAACTTAATGAATTCTTTCTTCTTAAATCACTTCCATCAGGTATATTGTCACAGTGGTGATAAAAGAAAGTATTACCTGGATTTTTATTTACCCTTGCAATCTGGTAGCCTGTCATTGTATGAAGCTGGGCTATTATTGAATGAGTATTTAATGATCATGGCAGCCTCTATTATTGTCATGTCAGCTGGGTTAATAGGAGTTGCAATTGCTAATCTGAAACATCAACATAATGAAATCTATAACCATCTGGGAAAAGATGCTCTGGGCAGGCCTGGGAAAGATTATGTTGATTGGGTTCTGGGACATGGGAAGACTCTTCCACCAACAGGACTGGTAAACGGAGCTAGTGGGCTGAGCAAAGGCAGTCATCATGCTTCTCCTTGAGTGTAGAAGCAGTGTGACCAGCTGTGAGCTCCTGTCGCAGTGACAGGGCTCCCTTCCCTGAGCCATAATTGAACTGTTAGTTAGAATAAATCCTTCTCCCTTAAGCAGCTTTGGTCAGAGACTTCATCAGACTAACTGAACAGTGCATGAGACAGAACGTGGAAAATACCCAGCAAATGTGCTGTAGTGAGTGATGCTGTTGCCACAACAGCTTTGGAGCTGGGAAGAGTTGGCTTGAGTTTCAGTTCTATCTCTTTACCTAGCAACATGAAATTTTGAAAACTAAGTTCTCTGGGACTCAGTTCTGTATTCAAAATAGTGGTAATTATTCTAGCTACCTGTTAAGGTTATGAGCTGAGTTAGATTAAATATCACATACTCAATATCATAAGCCCTTTAAGATGACCTAACAAGCAAATCAGAGTTACAAACTGAGACATGTAAGAAAATGCTTTAAGAAAATGTTGTCCCTAAAACATTCTCAGGATTTTTTATAACTTATAAGATTAAAGCTGTAATTCAGTACAGAAAATGCTGTAACGAGGCAAATTTAAAAGGTTTTTGTAAACAAAATTGGGAAAGGCTGGTTGGTTTGGTAGAAATTGCAAAAAGAGAGGGTGTGGGGATGGGGGTGGAGGTAGGGATTGGGGGAGAGGGTAGGTGAAAGGGAGGGGTAGAAGGGAGAAAGGAAGAACCTGGGAAAGCCTGGGGTTGGGGAAGGGTGGAGATGGAGGAAGGGTGGATATTGGAGAAGGAAATAAGATACCTACATTAACAGGAGTCATTCTAAG
>JAQHUG010000051.1:3737630-3758412 GCA_028555095.1 Dicrostonyx torquatus | reverse complement strand
GGGATAGACAGGTAGAGATGGGAGAACCCGGTCACCTGACCTGGCTCAGTGGTAAGGTAAGAGAGTTAACACTGGAGAACCAGGCAGGGAATACCTTAGTAAAGATGGTGGAACTTGGTCACCTGACCTGGCACTCAGCCAAGATGGCAAGAAAGTCACCTGACCACAATCAAAATGGCAGGAACCACATGTTGCACGGAAAAGACACTCAGTTAAGATGGCGGTAAAGTCACTTGACCTCAGTTAAGATGGTGGTAAGGTCACAAGTCACTTAGTCAAAATGGCAGCAGTTACATGTTGTATAAAAAGATAAAAAGAGCCACAATTTTTGAGCTACAGGGATTTTAAGCTTAATAATAAGAGAGACCTAGAGGCGTGATCTGCCCTGTGGCTGAGCCGCCCTGCCACAAGCTGCAGAGGGGAGCAAAAGGCTGGGGTTGAAAAAAGCAGCACCATGCCACAAGCCACAGCTGGAAATGAAAAAAAAAAAAGCCGGGGGAGTGACATGGATGGCTGCTATCCACAGCAGAAACTGTGGGTCCCTGTGGGTTCCCCAGCAGGCAGGGGATAGTGGGTCCCAAAACAGCCAGTCCCAGTCAGTTCCAGGCAGGGCGGGCACCCAAGCCCATGCCAGCATGTCTCCATGTGGTGGTGGCAGGTGGGGGGGGGGAGAGGGAGATACACGATGCAGAGTAAAGTTGAACATTTATTAGGTGGATTATGGAGGGGGAAGGGAGAGGGGAAAAGAAGAGGAGAGAGAGAAGGAGAGAGAGAGGGAAGCGGGGAGAGAGGAGAGAGGAAGAAGAGAGAGAGAGAGAGAGAGTCTGCAGCTGCAGGAGGAAGGGAGTGGGTGTTGCTTGTCTCTTAAAGATACAGAAATCATTATACTTGGGACACAGTCAGAAAGTCATCACAAATTCAAGATCAGCCTGGTCTACATACTGAGTTCTAGGTCAGTGAGGTCAACATAGCTAGATTTTACCCCACCCCACCACACATACTAATAATAATTAAAATAAGGAATGAGGAGAAGAAAAGAGGAAGACAAAGGGTTGCAAACCAGGCTGAAAAAAGAACTCAACCTGTTTACACCAGATCTCAGACTTTCAGATTTCTGTGAAGTAAATCCTTTAAGTTCCCCAGTGGATGGAATGCAGTTACAGCAATTGAAGTACTGATCCATTGTCTATGAGTGGGGGTGGTGCAGATAGGATGCCCTGAGGAGACTACTCAGTGTTGAGGTGGAGGACTGTTTGGTTGTGGAAGGTCACATTCCATATGGCCTCCTCCTTATATTTTAGACACCCCTAAACATACCATAGGGGCACCTGTGTAGTAGTGCTGTCCCCCAAAAGGCAAGTCTATTCCTTTGTTCATATGATCAGTCCCATCACCAATGATCAGAACATTGTTAACCATTTTCATTAAGCTCGGTTGAAATTCCTTACTTCACACAAACTCTGCATGTGTGCCTTCACTTATGTGCTATAGCAGAAGGTAACAGCTTTCTGCCAGTGATTATATAAGTAGCAATTGTGTCAAAATTAGGAGCCAAGGCTTATATTAAACATGTTCATCTTGTGAAAATATTAATGTTGAAAACCGTGTATGGTGTTGATAAGCAGAACATAACAATTCCTTTGATTTATCACTAGCCTTCCTGGGTATTAATCTTCATCTTAGTGTCACAACTAAATCTGATAAAATCCAAAGTGATTTTAATCTCATTTTGGGAAAAAGACAATATATTTATTGATCTATTATGCAATTGAGTAGAACTCATCCCAAAAGTCTCTCTCTCTCTCATCAGCTTGTATTACTTTTCATTTTGTTGTTAAAATTTGTCTGTTAATGTAATGCCAGGAATTCTTTCATCAATCATGTTTTGATAGGCACCTCAAGTTTAACCTTTGGGTTAGGCCATGTCCTGGATTTTATCTCCACTATGTTTGCAGTAGCTGACAATTAACACAGAAAACCACAACTGTAAACACACAGACTAGGAGACTATGGGATGCGTAAGCCTAAATGAGACAACTATGTCACACCCCCTCCACTCATGGTTAGTGATCTATGTAAATAGGGGACAGAAAAAAATGTGTGAGTTAGAGACGGTGAGTGACTTCCAGACATACTAGGGCAGAAGCACATGGACACTCACAGAGCCTGAGAGCATGAAAAAGACCAGAACAAACTCAAAACAGACAACATCTCAGCATTGAGGGGTGGAGGTGGACATGAAATCCTACCCGAGAAGCTACTGGAGATGGATAGCTGTGAGAATACTGAAAGTTACTTTTCTTCAATGAGATAACATTGGGCAGATCAACCTCACTACAGGGCAGGCCCCATGTTTAGGGGTAGTTGGCCGACTCAAAATCAACTTTGTGGGTTTGTTTAGTTTTACTTTAACAGTGAGGGAGAACATGGGATTGAGTGAGTAGGGAGGCAGGGGGTTTTATAGGAGTTAGCAGGCACGCACATGTGAAAGCCATGGATGATGTCATGAACCAACCCCATTCCTCTTTCCCACTTCATTGAGACACAGTCTCTCTGTCCTACTCAGAGCTCATAGATATGGCTAGTCCCACTCCAACATGTCCTGAGGATCCCATCTCAGCCTTCCCTAGGCTAGAATTACAGGCAAACCACCACGCTCATCTAGCATTTACATGGATTCCTGGGATCCAAATTCTGGTTCTCAAGCACAGCAAATGCTTTAATCATCGAGTCATTTCCCCAGCCCTGAATCGTTATTTTTCAATTGTAGCTGTATAATGTCACATGTTGAATTTATTTGTTTGTTTGTTTATTACTACGTTGGACTGAGCTAGCTGCTAACAGAATCTCTTAGTAGGCATTTTAACCACATCCACCTATCTTACTTACTACTGTTTGATATGCATTATAACCATACCTTTAGTTTGGTTTCTGTTGCTGTGACAAAACACTGGCCAAAGGCAACTTGCAGAGGAAAGGGTCTCTTTGTTTTATAGCTGACAGTCCATCATCATTCAAGGACAACAAGGCAGAAGCTATAGGCAGGAGTTGGAGGCAATAACTGAAGCAGAGATCATGAACAGTGCTCACTGGCTTCTTTTCTATGACTTGCTCAGCCTGCTTTCTAATATTACCTAGGCAGACCTCCTCAAGGACGGGGCCATCTAACATGAGCTTCTTAACTCATTTCTGTGATCAAGAGCAAGAATTCCCAACACTTGGAGAGTGGTGAGGATGGTCCACTAAGTGACCCCAGAAAGCCACAACTACAGCCCTTTATCAAGGATAAATCAATCACCAATGAGCTTTACAGATTGTTTGCTATCAGAATATTGGAAGCAAGAATTTTTAACTCATTGATTTTTTTTCATTTCCGTTATGCCTGTCCATCTGGCATTGTGTTTATCAAGCAACTAGTGAGTGATTATGGCTGCTATTCATGAGAAGCAGTTTCCTGTTTTCCCTTTGCCATCAAAACCTAATAAGAAAATGGGTAAATCCATGAACAGAAAATGATTATAGCAAACTGCTCCATGAAAAGTGTAGTTGGAAGAATCTAAAATAAAAGTGAGCATTTAGAAGAGTAAGGATGCATTCTATTTTAATTCAACAACTCTGAGTGACAATGAGAATCTTAGGAATGCTGGATTGTTTTTTTTACCTCCTCCTCCTGCCAGACAAGTCCAGACCAAGGTGTCTTCCAATTCTCAGGATGCTAGCAAGTCACCATGTGGAAAGTGCCACATGAATAATTCTAGAAATGCATTGGAAATGCATTGATGTTTTCTAGTAACCTCCAGCTTATAATTCAGTTTGGAGATCATATTATATAAATGCTGAAACACTGTAATTATGTTCATAAATTGTTTTTTTAAACATGCAAATGAGCATGGTACAAACTGAATGCATAAGTGTGGGGTGTGCTGTGGAATGGTGATCAATACCCCTGGGATTAATCAGGGAAAGGTTTCTTGTGGGGGGACTGAATTTTAAACAGAATTTGATATATTTGTTTATGTGGCATTCACTTTATGTTTTCTAATTATAAATATAATGTATTCATATAATCTTATGGCCATAAGTGTGCAAATTCCAAATTAATAGTAAGAATAAAAATGAACTAGGAGCCCACTGACCACAGAAACCGATCCATAACTGACAGGCAGACACTGAGCAATACAAATGGCTCAGGGGCCTCATTTAGAATCAGTCTATAGAGCAACATTCCAGCCACACACTGCACTGTTACCAGGAAGCTAATCATCCAGGAATTTCTGAAGTTTTGGTAATATAAACATTTTTGCTTATAACTCTCTTGCCCTTAGTATTATTTTAAGGTGCATTTCAAAAACTCATTATAACAAATCATGGTTTGTGGTGACTTTAAACTTCCTATTTTTTAATACTCATAAATAATAACTTCACCTCTGTATTGTTATGATTCTATATGAAACATTTCTGTGCTTACTAGCAATTCCAAAATATGTCAGCATGCCAGTTACCATTTTTCTCCAAACCCTTTCAGTAGTAATAACTTTGTTAGTATGAAATAATTTACAGAATTTAAGTTGGTATCATTACTGTATTAGTTAAGGTCATCGCCACTGTCCTTTTCAGTTGTTTCTCTTGATGTTCTGGATAGTAAAGGTGCATTGGCAGATATTCCAATGAGGCTTCACTACAAGCTAATCTAGCAGACAGTCCTTAGCATCCCTTACCGCTGCAGTCAGCATCAGCTTCGTAACAGCTCTATGAATAATATGGAAAATCTCCCTTTTCACAGCATCAGTCATAAGATTTATTTCTACTTTATTTCTCTATATTTATTTCTTTTTAAATTATGTATATGCATGTGTATCTCTGTATGGGTATGTGCACATGTTTAAGGTGTCAATGGAAGCCAAAGATGATGAAACACCCTGAGGTTGGAGTTACCGGCAATTGTGAGAGCCCAACGTGGATGCTATGAACTTAACTTTTTTAAAGACACAAGTAAAGTTGCCTATAGTTCATTGACTTTCTAAGTTATGATCTCTTAATATCATCACTCTCATATCTCTTTCCTAGATTATAATATCAGTATTATTACTCTCAAACCCCTTTCCTCAGAATTCTTTGAAGGTTTTTTCTAATCTGCTAATTTTGATAACCATCTTTTCTTTTTCTAATAAAATTTAAATGTAATCTTCCTTCTCCATATAATGTCAAACCCTCTACAATGCATCCATGTTGTTATCTCCTAAGTGTTCTTGCAGACTTCTGCGAGCTCTGCAGAGTCCCTGTGTGTTCACCACCTACAGCTCCACAGTGTCCTTTACTCTTGTCCACAGTACAGGTAATAAGTGGGTAGCTAATGGTGAGCAAGCTCTTTGTTAAAATCGTTCAAAATCAAGAAATATATACTTACTGCTAAAGGTAGTTTAAATCCATACATAGGTTATCCTCTTTATTTATCTGGTCAATTATAAAATTCATCTACATGAATTTTCATGATGAATTATGATAATTCCTCAAGACGTCCCCAAAGTATGTAACAAATGTAATAAATGACTTCAATGTTTCTCTACCTTATTTTCTTATTAAATATCAAAAACAAACACACAAGGGTATATATACCCTGAGTTGTTTCCTATGTAGCACCAGATGTCAGGTGCTAGAGCCTTCAAAGTCAGGAAGAGAGGAAGCAAGTCTTTGTATTGAGTTGTTATCCAGCAGGACTTGGTGAACAAATAACAAAGCATCCTTCTTCTTCCACAATCCTCCCAGGAAGGGCTGTTTGTTTTGCTCTGTCTTCACTAACAATAGGTAGAATAGGCTTGGTATCAGCAACACTACTTCAAAAAAAGGAAGAATACAGTAGAACACTCCTCCAGCCAATCATTCATTTGAGAATTCCTATCTCTTCTTCTCTATAAATACTTATTCATGGACTAGACACTAGAAATGCAGTAGTGAGCTAAACGGAAAGATTTCCTGGCCATATTAAGTCTGGATTCCAGTAGACAAAAGTAGTAATCTGATAGGAGCCAAGAAATAATAAAGTCTACCCATACCGAACCCTGTGTAATTAGAGTAAGAGTGACATCTAGGAAGGGAACGGTGGCAGAAGGCCACTTGAACTTTTGTAGATAAGGAAGAGAAGACTATGTGACTGACAAACATGAATCCTATTTTTGGAGTGCACGGTCCTAGGAAAAGACAGCATATAACTCTCAGCACAAGACATAGCTCTGGCATTGCAAAATTACCCTAATCTAACACTGCTCTCACTGAAGAGGTAAGAGAAGTGAGGTGGGTGGAGTTATAGAGAAGGACCAAAATGTCAGAATATGTAGCTAGTTTGACAACTGTAGACCTTTACCTGTCAAAGCCAGTTCACAGAGTGGGAAAATTGATAGCTCCAAAAAGACATTAAAAAATCAGAAGCATACCACCAAAGAACAAAATAAAGACCAAGTATTTGAGTCAAAGAATGGCAGTTTGAGTATGTGGCAAGTGATCTACAATAATCGTCTTGAGGAAGTTCATCTAGCTATAGGAGGACTTAAGAGGCAACAAAATGAGGTATGAATAAAATTCACTGATTAATGATGAGAAGCTATATGAATGAGTCAAATGGACACCTGGAACTTGATGAATCACTGTCAGAGCAAAAGCTTCAATAGAGCTTCAAGGGCAGATTCTATCACATCAAAATAAAAAGACTTTGAAACTCAGAGTAGGTCATTTTCTAATGATTTTCTATGATCCAGTTAGAAGAAAAAGAGGAAAACAAGACTGAGGGGGAGAAAGCCTATGCAACTAAAAGTAAGAGGATATCTGGTTGTCTAAATACAAGAAGAAAAGGTAAGAAGATAAATCTTATTCCAAGAAATACTGGTCATGAAAAGGCTTCCAATTCTGGGTTAAAGAGCATCCAAATGCATGTCATAATCCAAATGACCCTAAACAGACTACGGAATGGTTGTAACACATAAAAGTCAAGTAAACAAATGTGGAAATTACCAGAAAAAAGCAATCTATCACGAATTGACAAACTTAGATACTGTGAGGAATGGATTTTTCAGGAATTCATAATTCAGGAGGTTTATTCTGGTACACTCAGAGAGCTGAAAGAAACAGGAAAACTCTGAGGGTAAAGAATGCTATACACTTAGGAGACTTACCGGTACTATCCTTTAGTGAAGATGGAATAAAACTTCCCAAAATAAACAAACCAAGTGCTTCATTAACATTAGGCCCTCAATAGCACTAAATACAGTACTCCAATTTTAAAAAAGGAAGATCCTTATTAGAAAAATATACATTAAGAATATGTTGCTGACATAGACAGATGTTTAGACAAGATGTCTTTGACAGTGTAATAGTATAGTAGACACACAAATAATTTACATCAAAAAAGTTATCAAAGGTTGGTTACTGTAATTATCTAATTTGGGAAGTAAAAAAAAAGTGAACATTCCCATCCAATCAGGCATAAGGGATTGGCAAGAATGAGTATAACTTAGTGTTTTTCTCCTGTGATGTAGAAGGTCTTTCTGTCTATGTGTTGCTTTTATTGGTTAATGAATAAAGAAACTGCTTTGGACCTATAGCAAGGCAGAAGTTTGGTAGGAAAGGAAAGCTAGATTGAATCTTGGGAGAAAGAAGGGCAGAGTCAGAAAGCCGCCATGGAGCTGCCAGAGACAGATGCTGATCACAACTTTAGCCGATAAGACACAGCCACATGGCAATACACAGATTAATAGAGATGGGTTAGTTTAGGATATGAGTTTAGCCAGAAATACACTTAACCTATTGGCCAAACAGTGTAGCAAATAATACAGTTTCTGAGAAGTTATTTCATGGCTAGGCAGCCAGGATGAACAAACAGCCTCTTCCAACAAATTGGTGCAACTCTTGCCCACCAGTTCAAGAATAACCACTCTGAGGCTTAATATTAATTACTAACTATTCAGCTTATTATCCCCCCAGTCTTTTTATTAACTGACTCTTATAACTTGAATTAACCCATTTCTACTATTCTATATTTTACCACGAGGCTCATGACTTGTTACCTCACATCTTCCTTCACCAGCAGCTGCTGGCGTCTTTCAGATGCCACCTTCTTTTTTCTTTTATCTTTGCTTGGATTTCCCATCTGACTCCATTCTGTCTGGCTATTGGCCAAATCAGCACTTTTATTAACCAATGGTAATAAAACACAATCACAGCATACAGAAGGGCATCCCACATCAAATGAGCTTCATATAAAACTCCCAATGTGTGTAGTCAGAAGCTGTATTCCTATGGTGAACACATGGTTAGATCTACCAACTTTGATCTTCCATGTCAATTTGTGCATTACAGGTCCAAAATCACCAACACAGCTACCATTCCTGGGCAAGTTAGCCATCCTTTGATTATCAACTAAATAAAAACTGCATGCCCTTGAGTCTATGGGATGCTGGGCAGGCCTCTGGTCTGAGTTAGTATTTCAGATCTACTCAAAATACAAGAATCATGAAAAAGAATATACAAAGTTCATTGTTTTCTAATTTTAACTGTCATGAACTCTTCTCTTTTGTGTAGATAAAATACATGTAATTGATAAACATGTAATTGATAGTGAAGGCTTTAAAATTCACTGTGAAGCTCCACAATGGTTATTCTGCACTGTAGACATGTTCATTGAGATGCACAGACTTCAGGTCTGGAAAGTGCTTGTGGGCAAGTGCTTGTTAAAATGACTTTTAATTTGACTACATGATGTTTTTAATTTGCCTGTTGTTTTTAACAATTAAGTGATTTTATTATAAAAAATGTAGTTATAAAGCTTGTTCCATTAATATCAGTTGTCCGTCTTCTGAATAAAGATACAGAAAGGCCTGGTTAAGTTGAGCCTCCCCCAGCTCTGCTCTGTCATTCATAATTCATATTAATTTAAGGTTTTGCTTTCCCAATGCAGGAAGTTTCTCTTAATACCTATAAGAAACCTGGGTCCAGTTAAGATGTTCAAAAGCAGATATCAGTAAACTGCCTATGGAGAGAGAGAGTGGGAGAGAGAAAGAGCCAGTGAGAGAGAGTGGGGAGAAGGAAAGAGAGTGAGAAAGACCTAGAGGATAAGTTAGAACAATTCTTCCAATGTGCACAGAGGTCACAGGCCTAAATGTACTTTACATATTTTTGAGTTTTTACTTTGTATATTACTATCAGTCATTCTGCCCATTCTGTGCTCTATGCTTGTACTGTTAAAGACCATATAAGTGGTAAAAATTAACCTTTTTGCAGTTCAAAGTCAGGAGAAACACCTCAGGATTCACATTCAAGAACCTGGAATAAGATCCACGGTTCCTTTCTCAGCTGTGTCAGCTGTGGTGATGTTGAGGATTTTGCTAACTGTGACTTTCTTTGCTCCCTCCATTGACTCTTCTGTGGGACTGTATTGCTCACAGTGCAATCTCTCAAGTATCATGGTCTCTCTGGTCAAGGGAACAAATGAGTTGCCAAAATAATAGAGCTCTTTCTCAGGGTTCCCATTGTCTCAGTAATCCTGACTTTAGCACCCTAAAGGGCAGTTTCACTGTCTTCTGGATTTGGCTTTAGTGTAACAGCTGGATGAAGCTCAATCAAAATCAAAACAAAATAAATTCAGATTTTTGCTAAGAGAACATTTCCTAAGATACTTAAAAGTCTGACAGCCTAGTTGAATCTGAATTACCCTTGTAACACAACAAATTTAAGATTACTTGTTGATATATAATTAAGCAATAAGGTTCTTGTCTATTGTAAATGCCAGGCTAACTACATTAACACTTGGATTTCTTTTTCTAAGGCTCTTTTACATACTTTTACTTCTGCACAAAAGTCTGAGAATTGAATAGCATTACATTCCAGCAAGGGTCACCTGAGATGGCAGTTTCCGATAACCTTGGACAGGAACTATCTTGCAAGTAAGAAAATGAAATATGCACAAAGCTATAAATCTCCATACATTAACCCTGAAGTTGAAGTTTGGGATATGAAGGCATCTATCCCCCTGAAGAACTGGGGAGATAATAAAAAGAGAAGGAGTCTCATGGAGTAGCCTGTATACATTTGTTACTGAGTACAGTGATGGCAGGGTAGACCAAAACACTTGTCCTTCTAGTGGCATGCAAAGATTTGCCCAGCTGAACTCCAATTGCCCACTTCTATGTGAGTTGGTAAGGAGGGGAGCTCCATGAAAAGTCAGAAAGCAGTTTCTTCTTGCCTCAGAGCGATGATCTAAGAAAAAGAGAAAGCTACCAAGAGAATGCTTGGTTTGGACTGACTGTCTTTAAACATACTAGTATTTCAAATAGCCTACTGGTCTGTATTAAGATAAAACCAAGTCATGATTAACTCCATTCCCCACAGAATTTTGTCAAGATATGTAAGAACTAAAAACCAGCTTGTTCACAGAAAGAAATCATCTGAATTAGGGTCCACTTTATCGCATTCCTAGAGTTGCGATTGCACTTTAAGAGTTAAGTCTGGGCACAGGGAATATCTCCCCGTTTGCCTGGACATCTGAAGAACACATGTAGAGTGGAATTAGAAGTTAGATTTACATTAATCAGGTTTCTACATCCCTATATCATGTAATATGACCACCCATGTTGTAAATTGAGTTCACTTCACCTCGTTTGGAGACTGTTCGGCTAGAACTTACGTGCACCAGTAGCATGCAGTTAAATGAATGTCTAAAAGGAGGGAGACCTAATGGCTCATCTCACAAGGTCAGGCTTTCTCCATTGCTGGCTTGTAGTCAGCCTAAACTGTGGTACAGGAAAACACTAGACATTTTCCGTCAATATCTGAGAATCAAAGGAACACCAGTGTCTTGGCATGCACTCAAGTTTTCATGTTGAAGAAGGGTTCTTATCCAGTTGAAAAAAAAGAAGAAGAAGAAGAAAAGTTGTCCTTTTGATTCTGCCTCTTTTTTCCTTTTATTCAAACTCCTAAGGTTAGGGGTGCATGGCAGCAAACACTCATGATTGAGGAGGATCCAGGCAACAGGAATACATGCTCTTACCTTGTTCAAGGTGAACTGCTCTAATCCTGTGCCAATTTGTGGTTCTTCAGACTTGGCAAGGAAAAGGTGTGATTAGACTGACTTATACCATCTGGTCTTAACAGCATCAATCTTCACTGTCTCCTGGGATGTGTTGATGCCCTGTATCCTACCACACCCTTTCGATGCTTTCTACAGCATACCGATCTCCCAAGTTCAAGAGGTTTTACTCCCAGCCATAGTTTCTCTTGTCTCTTTCTCTTACTATCAATTCCCCAAGACAACTCTCACCACATAAACTGTCTCTAAGTTAATCCTCCTCAAACCTGACACAATTTACTCCAACTTTATGATGTACTCCTTTCTAAGTTTGTTTATAGCCTCCCTTTCTATTATGGAAATACCTAACCATTATTTCGTAGGAAAAACCTTTAGCAAACATAAACCCTTCCTTGCCTAAAAGCTCTCTGTAACCTTGGTATTACCTTCTACTTAATGGTTCTCTTTCACCTTATTCTTTCACACAAATGCTGTTGTTCTCTCTATTCCTTTACAACCAAACTGAGTCCCTAAACTCTAAACTCAGTCAAACACTTTATGTTTCTCTTATCTTTTTTCTTCTATCATTTCTATACTACCAACAGGGCTTCTATAAATAGATGTCACCATACCATAGCTGAGATTTCCCATCACCTTTAGTACACACATCCTCCATCTCTCCAGTCTTTGCTGGTCCCACCTACATCATACTATCTCAAATCATCTCTTACCAGAAAAAACTATACTCATTTATTTCTTTATGATTATTCTCTCTGGGCCTAGAGGTAGCCACTTTTGAGGCCAATATACCTAAGCAAAGTTACTCCATATTTTCTGGGTCATATGCCCTGCCCTAAGTTTTATTTGTCCAGTTTCTATACTTCATAATCAAGACCCCTATAATCAAATTTCCTCCAATCTACCGCAATTATGGGAAGTGGTCCCCTTCAGTCTTAGGTGAGAAACACAAAAAGGGAGTACCCAAATACAAAAAGCCATAAGAAAGGTTCTTGTCAAGTTCCCTTTAAGAGAAATGGAAGATGATAGGCTGGCTGTGGATCTTCACCAACACCCTAATTAGTGGTCAGGAACCAGATTCACTCAAGAGGCCTTCCATTCGTGCTGAGGTGTTACCCTCTCCAGAAGCATTTACTTGATTCAGAAACTGAACTCAACTCATCACAACCATAACATTTCCACAAAAACAAACAAATAAACAAACAATTTTTAAAGCAAAACAAAACAAATGCCAAGCATAGGTAGAGATGCACTGAGTTTACCTCAGCCTGCCTGACTCCTGAGAATTCATACCAATAGCGATGTTCTTTGTCCTGTCTGAGTCCCCATGTTTCGCTCAAAAAGACTGTAACGGCACATAGAGGCTACAAGATGCAAAATCATACGCTTCACTTACTATTCCAAAGAGACATCATCTATTTCCCTCCAAAATTCCCTTTTAAAGATCTTCCCAACCAATCTACCAACCGAGACAGTCAATTTTCACTTTTCAACAGAGTCTTACACCCAGGGCTGCCCCAAGAAGGAACTCTATGCCGACCTATCATGTTGCTATCAGGGGCAGCTCTAAATCTCAGCTCCTGATGCTGGGTATATAACCAGCTTCAGCTGTGCCTGGGTCTTTTCTCACTGAGCCATTTCCTTCATTCTGGCTGCAGGTAGGTAGCATGCAGGGCCTCTCTTAAGCCACTCTTCTGTTGGGAAGAACAAGGATGAAACTTCTCAAAATACTCTAAGTAGAGTGGAAAATGGGTCAGTGGAAAAAGCATTTGCTGTACAAAAACGAGGGCAAAAGTTTGGATCTGAAGAAGACACATAAAATCCAGGTGGGTGCAGAGACCCTCTATAACTTCAGAACTCTGTCAGAGCTAACATCAAGCCATTCCCCGGGCAAACTGGCAAGCTAAACTAGCTAAATTGTTGAGCTCTGTGTTCAGCGAGTGTCCTTGCCTCAACATATAAAATGGAGAACTGATGTGGGAGTCCCCTCTGTGTGCTGTGATTACCATTAATGAATAAAGAAACTGCTTTGGACCTATAGCAAGGTAGAACTTAGGTAGGCGGGGAAAGCTAGGCTGAATGCTGGGAGAAAGAAGGGCAGAGTCAGGAGAAGCCATGGAACCGCCGCTTGAGTCAGACATGCTGAAACTTTGCCAGTAAGCCACTGACACATGGTGATACACAGTTTAAAAAAATGGGCTAAATTAATATGTAAGAGTTAGCCATTAAGAAGCTAGAACTAATGGGCCAAGCAGTGATTGAAATAATATAGTTTCTGTGTGACTATTTCAGGCCTAAACTTGCCGGGCAGCTGGGAACCAACAAGTGGCCTCCCACTACAGAGGACAATCACAGAAGATACCCAGTACTGACTTTGGGACAAGCATGTGCCTACATGTATGTATGCATACACAAACACACACACACACACACACACACACACACGAATAAGATCGACACATCCTGAAATACTAGTCTGGGTATTTCATAGAAAGACTGGCTTGAAGATTTGTTTGTCCCTCCAGCTTCAAAGAGATATCAGTAATAGCAGCTAAAATATGAAAACAGCAAACAGGCACATCAACTGGTGAAGGAAAAAGAAAAACAATAAAGTGTATGCTGCTGCTGACTTTTCCTGGGGCTACAAGGACAAACACCTATTTAGCTCACTCAGACAGGATACCACAAATAGACCAATGAAACTGTTTAAAGCAAGTTTAGCTTATTGAACCAGTAAGCTCCGAAGCACTGCTTACAGGAAAATGACTGGAGCTCTTTTTATAGGAGTATAGGTGACCCAAAGGGAAAACCATTAACAAAATGCCCACCCCAGTACAGGTCTCATGAAAGCGGAATCTCCACAGCTCAGACCACAAGATGGTCTCCTCTCTGTAGCAATGGTTTACTCTGTTTTATAGTACGGTGAAGGTTCTTGGGGATCTTGCAACTCTCTGAAACTTCTTGGACTTTATGAGTTTTATTTACCTTCTGGATCTTCATACTCCCACTCTTTGCCCCAAGAGCAATGTTTTAAGCCAGACCAAAGCCATATAACACACGTCTAATCAATGTGTGCAAATATTAATCCGTGGAGTGAAGGAGATTCACACACATGCTAAGACACGAGTGAAATTTTCAAATATTACGCTTAGTGAAACAGTCCAGACATAAAAATAAAATAGCATATGAACCCCTAATGAGGGTCTCAGAATATTGAAAATCATTAAGAGTGGTTATTGACAGTGGCCGGGGAGAGGTGGGAATATGGACTTGTTGAATTGGTAGGGAATTTTAACTTTTTAAGATGAAAGAATTCTGAAGATGGATCTTTGTGGTGATCACACAAGAGTTTTAATGTACTCCATGTGAAGGAACTCATTAAAATGAGTTTCACAGTGAAGGTTTTTATGTCTATTTAAACATAATAAAATTGGGGGAAGGGTATATTTTAGTTCCCTGAGAGTTTCATTTTCATGATATCTAGAGTATCAAAATATCCTGAAACTTAAAATAGGCCTTGCAAGTAAACTGGTGTGCTTTCTGGAATGAGTATGCTTGTAAAGTATAGTGTTCCTTATCAGGTAACAAATCACAGGACTGCTGAAAGCCTGTTGATCTTTCCTCCTCTAAGGCAATACGATTATACCCAGGGCAAAGCCTACCTCAGACCTTTGTCTTCTTCTCCAAGGTATCTACTAAACTTTGTGTGGCATTATTAATAACAACCCAGAGACTGAAATTGAGGTTCAACCTGAATGTCAGAAAAACAAAACAGCCATCCACTGACTCATACTTTTACCTCAGTCTGAAATGGCCATCCTGCCTTCAGGAATCCTTAGACGGAGACTGTGTCTGAGAGCTGTCTCCTCCTGTCTTATATTCCTCTCTAGATCTGGGATTAAAGGTGTGTGTCACCACTGCCTGGTCTGTAAGGATGATCAATGCCACTGTTTTACTCGCTGAACTTCAAGCAAGCTTTATATTAAAATACAAATGAAATATCACTACATGTCTCTCTCCTTCTCTAAGATGTCCACTATTCTGAACATGCAGATAGATCCTCATTCACATTTTCTCTCATCCTACTAAATACTCAGCATCTTGAAAACATATTTTTTATAAATTTTTAAATAATATAAACAATATGCCTATTTTTGAAAAAAAATCACTTAATATTTACTTGGTGAGTTTTATCCATAATTCTGTTTGTACAAGTCATTTGAATTTCAATGCAATATTTACATATTTAAATATACCCCATCTTTAAGAAAAGTGAAGTTGATTCTAAAAGAAACTATTAAAATTGAGCTTTTAACAATATCCTACTACTGTAGGAATGGTAAAACATTTGTCTAGAGTCAAAACTCTCCGCAGAGAACATACTAAATCTCAAAGTATGTTTGTTCTCAACTTTAATGGTATTGCCAAATTGTTCCTCAAAAAACCCTATTTTAAAGCCATTCTTTGTTTGAAAATTTCTATTTTAATATGTCGTGAAGAAAAGCATCAATTTTCTTTTGGAAGAAAATTGAAAATGTCAGAAGGGTCAGGCCCACTTAATTTGCAAACTCTTGCCACCTTCTTTTTTCAAGATAATTCCTACACCCACAAAGAGAGTCAGATAATTTCATATCTCAGTGAAAATGCCCTTTCATGCACTTTTCTGAGGCATCCCTAATCACACTAGCAAGGGAATAAACTATTAAGACCTTGAACACCCCTAGTTCAGAGTTTGTCTTCACTAGGGAACTGAGATGGATACTTGGCCCAATTATAATACATAATTAATGGCAGGGAAAAAACAACACGGTCTTTGTTTTAAAACTTTGTAGATTTGCAACCCAGTTTATTCACAAAGCTAGCCTTCTGGCATTGTACATAGTTTGAAAAATGGTAAGCATTTATAACTATGGCTAATGGCAGGGGGCATAATAGCAATTATTAAACAAATACAACACATTTACTTGCCCTGGGATTTCAGACTGCTGTAACTATGTGATGTAAAGGGAGGGGCAATGGTGTCTGCAGAGAGCATTAGAAGTGGGATGACTTGCTTGTTAAGGAAAAAGTTCCAGTTAACCTTGGAATGTTCAAAACTCTATAGCATTTATTTATTCTGGCCAAGATTCCTTTGCTGTTTAATAGGTCTGGGTACATCCTTTTAACATTTTTCCTTCTTTCTTTCCTTTTCTTTTTAAGGACAAACAAGTGAAAACCCGAATGCACTTGAATAAAGTTGTTAACAAGCTTAACTTGATTCACATTTCAAAAGTATCATACCCAACATCTATAGAATGCATAATTTTCAAGAACACAGGGAGTATTTATTATATTAGATCTCATTCTGGGAAATAAAAAAGGCTAAACAAATCTGACAGGACTCAAGTCATATAAAGTGTGTTTGTGATCATAAAGTTTTAAAATTAGCATCATAGACATAATATTTGGAAATTCTCCCAATACTAAAAAAATAGAGTTAAATAACCCATGGATTAATAAATACATCTTCAAGGAATTTTATAAACACTTTGAAAAATTAAGATAAAAGTACAAGACACAAAAAAATGACTACTACTGAATAGGCACAAGGGAAATTTTGCATAGGCACAAGGGAAAATTTAAATTTGATTATTTAACTTTCTACCATGTAATACTTAAAGAAATTGACAAATAAGATGAAAAATGAAAAAGAAAAGCTAAGGTGGATGTTTAAACAAAATTCTAACATGGGAGTATAATCAAAATAAAATACGGTCCCTGAAAAATGAAGAAAATCGATAAACCTGTATCTAGAGATTAAAACGTGACAGATGAATTGATTATTGGAGGAGGAAAGAGACAGTTAAAATCAGGAATAAGTGTAGGAGCATACTACTGCTTTATTGACATGGACTTGAGAATAAAATGAACCAACCCTCCAAAAAGCCCAAGTAATCTAGACTTGCTGTGAAATATGCAGCATTAACAGCTCTCCATTGACTATAAAAGTTAAATTTATAGTTCAAACTACCAAAATAAAAACTTTCATGCCTAGAAAATTTTTCTGGACTTATAAGTGAGAAATAATTCTTACTTCTAAAAATTTCTTACACAAAATAGGAAAAAAATAGGAACAGGTCAGTGCTAATTTCATGAGGCTAGCAATATTATAATTCCAAATCCAGGCAAAGACATTATGAGACAAAGAAATACAAAATATAGATGTATCTAGAACAGTAATGCATCATTGGCTAGGATACTGCATTATGATCAAATGTGGTCAATTCCAAATTGATGAGACTTTTCTAACAACTAAAAATCAGCACATATAATTATTTTAGATAAGCCTAAAGAATAAAAACATGATTATGTTAGTAGAAACAGAAATGCTAAGAAACTTTTATACAATAAATTATCTATTCATAATAACCCAAAAACTCAAAGTAAAAGGTAACACCCCTTGCATAGAGGATACCACAGGACCCATCTAAATTGTGAGCTATATCAGCACCGTTTAAAAATAATCATCCACAGTTCCAGACTATTTGCGAGGACCATTATTTTTCTGTGGGATGGTTTCTGAAGTTGTTCAAAAAGTAAATAGAACACATTTGTTTGGGTCTAATTCTGGCCTCTTACCATTTCACTTACAATGTAGCCTTTCCCAAGTTCCACACTTTCTTAGTTATTGTATCTTACAGTTGGTCTTGAAGTTGGATAGTTTCAGTCCTCCAATTTTGTATTTATTTTTCTTAACCATTTGCTTATTCTAGTTCATTTACTTCCCATATAAATTTAAGGATCACCTTGTCAATTTCTATATTTCACATATTTCATGTCTATATTTGGGATGTAATCCACTGGGATTGGGTTATATCAACAGGAGGTGCTGACCCAGCTACCTGCACTTCTGTGGCCACACATGGTCATAAAGAGGAGACATACTGTGTGTGTCTAGAGCCAGAACAAACAGAAGTATTTATAATTAGTCTCCAAATACACAAATAATGTAACTCTCATACTAAATGATAGGCATAAATTTTACTTTTTTGGTTGGAGAAGTACTTTAAAAGTGATGTTTTGCTGGTGCAGGACAATATTGTATCCTGTCAATCATGTTTTAAATAAATGCTGATTGGCCAGGCAGGAAGTATAGGCGGGAAAACCAGACAGGAAGTAGAGGTGAGAACAGGAGATTTGGGAAGCAGGAAGCTTCCCTGGCATTCCTGTGCAGATCTCCAAGGAAGCAGCATGTGTCCCTGTCCCAGCTGAGAAAAGGTACGGGCCATGTGCCTGGCATGGATGGGAACAATGGGTTAATATAACTTATGGGAGCTAGTAAGAAGTCTGAGATAATGGGCCAATCAGTTGATAACCTAATGTAGACTCTCTGTGTGATTTTCTTTGGGGTTTGCCGGCTGCAGGGTAGTGGTTAGGACAGTAACCCCAACAAGCCAGCCCTTGTGTTACATTTTGCTTACTAATATTTTATAACACTAGCAAGATTTATTTGTAATAATTCATTTGAAATAATTCCAATGCCCATGAACAGTTGAATATAGAAAAGTAGTTGATGTAGCTGTGTGATATAATCTCAATGAAAATAATGAACTCCATGTACACAGATTATCCAAATGTCAAAATAAACATGCTAAAACAGCAGCTTGTCAAAACAGGAGCACAATTCTGTGATTTTATGTATCTGAAAATATAGAAAAGTATGAGCTAATTAATAGTGACAGAAAGCAAGTAAGATATCTCCAAGGGATAGGGTTGTAGGAAAATAGACATGAAATGGAAGCCTTAAATGTGGGGTAAACTGGGGATGAATGGTATGACCTCTGATCTTGTTGCTATGGTGATGGATTCATGGGTTTATATAGAGGTCAAAACTGATCCAATTGTATAATTTAAATGTTAGCAATATGTTTTGTTATAGTTATAATTCAATGAAGTTCTTGGTAAGCTTGAATCCTTGTCTACATATTCAACCACACTTTAATACCTCCTGTGTCACCTGCTCCTTACTCTCTCCAAGTAGTTTTTGACATTTTTATGTAAATATAAAGCTCCAGTGACAATCTACAATGGGTCTATTTTCCTCTGAATTTATTCCACTTACAAAGTAACAATCTAATTACACATTTATAACAAAATGCTCAGGAAGTTAAAGTGGTATTTTTGTTCCATAGAAGTCATAAATGGCAATTACGGTTTTGAGGAATGCATAGTGTCCCTCTCAGAGTGGTTACTTAAGACCTTATAATGGCAATGTCACATTTATCGCAGCACATGAGAGGCACGGTACTTAAATGCAATGGAAAGGCCATTAACTTAGAAAGGTTTTAGAACTGTCATCAGATCCATTAGGGTTGATACCAGTATTTTACATAAAAATTGTCTGACATGAGAATAAGGAGCTGAAATCAGATCATTGGAAGAAAGAGAAATCAAATATCTGATTGCTAGATGCCATGGCTATTAACAGGGGACACACACACACACACACACACACACACACACACACACGAAAATTTGGAAGCACTAAGGAGGGAAATGACAACAGACAAACCCCCTGAAGCAATGATCAAATGACTTGACTCTTGGATTCAGTGATGAAGATAGAGCTATTTTCCAGAACAAACTTGGGAGAGATAATTTTGTCTGTGATGGAACTATATTCAACATTGCAAACTCCACCAAGTATATCATCAAAGTGACCTTTGCTCTCTTCCTTCCTATATTTCAATGTAGAAAGTATCACTGGAAACCTGCTGAAGTTTTCACTGTCTGGCATGCTTCAAATTCAATATTAATTTACAATAACCAAGGTGTACCTGTATACCTGATTAATATAAAAAAAATAGTGGACAATAATATGGAATTTAAATCATACTGATTTTTCCACATAAGGATTAATGTTCAATAGCAAGCTGTTTTACATATGGTGTCATTCAAAAAGAACCAAAAGTTTAGAATTCTGGAGTGAAGCCTACCTGAAAGCTATGTTCAGTGTTAGCTGAAGTGTTAGATATTTGTGCTTTTAAAATAGGCAACTGAAGGAAGAAGACAGTTTTGGAATGTTGCATGTTTAAGTTACAGGACTGTAATAAGTTATGGTCATATAGAAAGCTGGGCTGTCAGGCAAGAGGTCCCTGCTCCTGTGCTGAGAGGATCCAGACAGGTGAGTGAGTGGCTCCGTGGCTAGTCAGTCCTGGAGAACTGAGTACAGGCCCCTCCAACTTCCTAATCTTTTCTAGTCATTCAGGGGGGTGTTTCCTGACTGCTGGCTCTCTTTAGCACATTCCAGCCTGCCCCCAAGCACCCCTTTGCATCTGCGAGGTCCTTGGATGTCCCAACACAGCCTACTCTGGGGCTGAGAGGTTGGGAAGCCAGTGAGAGTGTCCTTGCCACTGGAACTTCTTTGTACCACCCCACCCTGTATTCCAGGCCCAACTTTTCATCTGCAAGGTCTGTGGAGCCAGGAAAGAGGTCTCTGCTTCTGTGCTGAGAGGATCCAGACAGGAAGAGATGGGCAGGTGTGGTGTAGGAGGGTCCTTCTGTATTTCTGTGCTTTCATTGGTTAAATAAAGAGACTGCCTTGGCCTGTAGGATAGGGCAGCCCTTAGGTGGGCAGAGTAGAGAGAACAGAAGACAGGGAGAGAGAAGACACTGGAGCAGATGCCATGATACTCCTACCCAAGATGGACGTAGATTAGACTCATGCCGGTA